>MNCI01030671.1:0-74592 GCA_015680685.1 Gnetum montanum | reverse complement strand
ATCATGATTGATGCTTCCAATTACATGCTTGGTGCATTGCTAACAGAACTAGATGATTAGAAGAGACCTTATTATATACATTATGCCAACAGAAGCATCACTAGGACATAACTAAGCTACACCACAGTAGAAAAGGAGTGGATGATCATGATGTATGCACTTGAGAATTTTAGACATTATGTGCTTAAGTATCAAATTTATATCCATATTGATCATAGTGCCATCCAATTTCTCATGAGTAAACTAGTAGTCAGTCCCAAGGTGATAAGACAACTCATTAGTTTATAAGAATTTGACATTACAATGATCAATAAAAAGGCCACAGAAAATGTGGTAGTTGATAATCTATCAAGGCTAAAGTTGCATGTCCAAGATCAAGAAGAATCTTTATCTTACTAGCTCCTAGATGAGAACCTATTTATCGAAATAGCAAAGGTTGTAAATTCGACAAGGAAGCCATGTACAAAAAAATATCTAATTTATCTATCAACATAAGAGCTTCCTACTAATTGGAGTAAGAAACAATGATAATAATTCCTTCATAGAACAAAAAATATATATGGAAATTAATGGCAATCTATATAAGATCTATGTAGATGGGCTAGTTAAATGGTATGTACCATAGTGTGACCAATGGAGAGTTCTACAAGATGCCCATGAAGGCCCATGTGGTGGCCACTATGCAGGGCATAGAATGACACTCAAACTAATAATGGTAGGATACTTTTGGCTTGCATTATTCAAAGACGTCCATAACTTTGCATAATCTTATGATAGATGTCAGAAAGATGGAGGAATAATGACAAAAAATGAAGGGCCACAATAGTGGATACAGCCTTTAAAGCCATTTGATATATGGGAAATTAATTTTATGGGACCCATAACACCAATGTCAAACAGAAAAGAATACATAATTGTGACTATGGAGCATTGTACAAAGTGGGCAGAGGCAGCAGTAGTTAAAGGTTGTACAACCAAGACTGCTACCAAATTCTTCCAACAAAATGTGGTAAATAGATGTGGAGTACCTAGATAGCTCATATCTAACAATGGAACTTATTTTACAGGTGCTACCTTTAAGAAGCTCATGTAACAACTAGGGGTTAATCATAAATTAATTACACCATATCACCCATAAACTAATGGCCAAGTAGAAGTTACTAACCAAGAAATCACTAGAATCTCAACTAGAACGGTTAGTAAGTTTAGGAAGGATTGGAGTACTAAAATTAATGATGCTCTATGGGCTTATATGACATCATGGAAATTACCCATAGGATACTCCTCGTACAAGCTAGTTTATGGAAAACTACCAACACTTCCTATTCAAGAAAAGCTTTGAACCTTAGCTACTATTAGTTAACTTGATCTTGATTTGAGCTTAGCCCAATGAGAACGTCTCATGAATCTAAACCTTTTAGATGAAAATAGGCTTGTAGCACTAATGCATAATGAGCTCCATAAGCATTACTCCAAACATAGGCATGATGCATGGATAAGAAAAGTAATAATACAACTAGGAGATAAGGTCCTTTACTATAATCCTAATCATGAGCCACAAAAAGCCAAATTTTAAACACTTTGGAAAGGACCATATATTGTTGAATCAACTTATCCATCAAGTGCCTTACATATATATCACCCATCCTACCCTCATAAGCTCATTCTTGTTAACATCCAACAAGTCAAATTCTATCACGAACATTCCAAGGAATCTACCTGATCTATCCAACTATCTTCCACCTATTCTCTCTTTCATTTAACCAATTCTAATGATAGTCATGGGGAAGTTCATTTGGATATGTAGGTACTTTACTGAACTTTTCACTTTCTTTTACTCTTTCATTCTTTTATACTTTTTAATTTCTTAATTCTTTCACATTTTTCCATTCTTTAATAATTTTTCATTCTTGTAACATTTTTCATTCTTTATATCTTTTTCCATTTTTACTATTCCTTTCATCTTTCTCATACTTTCTTATCATTTTCTTCGTAAATATTTTTGGTTACTAATAAAACACACCAAGAATAAGATAAGATGTAGTCCAGTAAGGTGAATATTTCCCTATGTTATCAAGTTATAGGGAACTGATTATTTGTATAGTGAGACCACAACATTCATCCATCCATTCCATTAATAAGAGGTTCTTACCATGGCCATAATGATATTCTTTCCATCATAAAACTAAGAATAAACTTGTAACCATTATGTTTGGACCGAAAAGTGAAGAACCAAGTGGGAATGTCAAGGGTGTGAAATCAAGGGAATTTGTGGATTCTCTTGGATTACTGCTATGACTTCTATCTTGTTGCTTAGGTTGTATTATATCCTTGTAGATCTAATGAAAAATTCATGTAAGAGTACAATAAGTATTACCTTACCATGTCACTAGAAAGACATGTTCCCATGCTTGAAGGTAGTCCTCTGGTAAGGTTGATCCTCTGTAAGGTTGACATAGATAAAAATAAAACTCATGCACAAAATAAATTTCTAGGGATCCCAGTAGAAATGCATGTTACCCATGCCTGAAGGTAGGCAGCTTCTCAGGAATTTAAAAAAAATCATAAAAAATTACAATGAATAAACTCCTCCTTTGGACAATACATCGAGTGGTAATACTCCTTACAATAGTGGTACTCTTACAATTGTAACTCCATGAGATAAAATAATGTGATGTCACTAGAATGTGGTCTAGACTTGGTTTAAATCTTGGATAGGAAGGTTAATGATTACTTTAACCACTAATAAAACACAAGAATTCATTATGCCTCTGGTATGACACCTCACATCCCACTTTCTACAATCCCTTCTAAGTCCATCTCATCTCACTATATGAATAATTATAACTTGTGATTTTGTCTAGCATAGTGTAATTTTTCTAACCTAGTGATAATAACATGTGTGTTTTGCTAAATAGGTATGTGTTACATTCAACTCCTTGAGTCCCTAATAACACTTTTAGGTGTGGTTATACATGGGCATTGAGGGCTGGAGCCCGCTTTGAGGAGGACACACTTGTATAACTATTGTATCTTATACTTGGCATGTGATTCCACATCATCTTGAGCCTTCCATCAATAATACATGTTAATAAAAACTTCCCTTATGAATTCAATACATCTATTCATACATCAAGAGCTCACACCCATCTCTTATCCATCCAAAACACTTAATGAACTTTAATAGCTCGATATTTCTTCTTTATGTAATTTCTATGCTAAATTCTTGAAAAATATGCATCATTCATAGCCCAAGACTCTCTAGACATGTTTCATATCTTCTAGAAATTCCACTTGACTCATTTTTTGTCAAGAAAAATCATCAAAAAATTTGAAATTTCATAGCATGATATCATAGCTCTGATATCAAATTACCTTCGATATCATATCTTTGATTTCAGATTTATGATATTGCACCTAAAAAATGTATATATAGCATGTGGAGTTAGTGAATTTTTTCATTTATCATTTTCTATGAGGAGAAAGTCTTTGCAATTTTTTTCTTTCACATAGAGCTTTAACATCCTAAATTCTGATGCTCATAACTTCACCCTCGTATCTTTGATTTTTTAAATTTTTGAACCTTGTTGATCATGAAGCTATCAACTTAGTTAGGGCGTGGGGTGGGGTGGGGGGTTGGAAGGGGGAGAATGGTTCTTAGCATGATATTGTTAAAATTTGAGTCAAAATTTTTTAATGCCTGGAAGGTATTATAAGGATAAGTACAAAAGGGAAAATGAAATTTTTTTTTAATAAAAATCAATCACACTAAAGTAAAAAAAAACTTATATAATCCTCTTAATGAACCATACCAACTATTATAAGCCATAAATAAGAGAAAAATAGATAGTTGTGAAGGATTATAAGGAAACTAACATCTAAGGGGTTATTTTTAAAAGATTTTTCTAACTCTGCAATCATAACAAGCTAAGAAATTAATCTAGTAAAGTGTATGAGTAAGGAAAAAATTATTAAGAATTGGAGTAAACATTTTAATAATTTTCAAATCCTTGGTGATTGCAGATGGTCCCAAGAAGAGGAGAACTAGGAGAACCTTCACAACTAGCAAGTAAAAGGCCAAGAGGCCATGGGTAAGGCCAAATAGGGAAACATATCCCACAAGTAGAACATGTGAAGTAGGAGGCCCAATCCTTTAGTCTCCATTAGAAAACTCATGCTATAGGACACTTGACCAAGGTAGAGGTAGAAGATCCAAGGTAATCAACACAAGGATAGCACCTCATGCTATCACTAGATTGCCTCCAAGCCATCTATGAGAAAATGATCATGTCCATCATGATCATAGAGCTCAACTTTGGTCCATTCCTAAAATTTGCTTTGAAAATGGTGAAGAAAGAAATCTAAGTGTCACCATTATGGTCGATACTCATAAACAATGAGAAATGATGTTTCAGGAAGACATATCAATTCTAGCATAACAAAGGGGAAGATGCAATAGGTAACATTGAGGGTGCCTCAATATCCTATTCTATAAAGGCAATAGCTAAATCCCTTAATGCACCCAATGAAGGGGCAAAAGTAATCCATCTTTTCATTAGATTAGATGTGAATACAAGAAAAGTATGGTTGCAAAGAGCATATGGCAAATATGACAAGGATTACAATGAGCTAACTCTTAAAGAGAGAATTTACTTTTAAATCAGCACATATCATTTGTTTCCTACAAAAAGATTGAACAAAATATCAACATATGCAACCAAATGAAGTGTGATCTTAATGGGGAAATTTAATGTAAACATCATACATCTCTATTTCCTTGAGATCCAATGACGATTTGAGGAAAAGAAGGTAGGAAAGCTAACACTTCCATTTTCTTGCCTCATCAAGAAGCTTTGCAAACACATTGGAATCCTAGGGTACACTAATGACATCCTTAGGAAGACTTAGAACACTTCCTATGCTAAAATTCTCATGCCGACACCACCAAAGAAGGACCAAGTGGAGAAACAAATAGACACTGGGGAAACCACTTAAACTACTATGCAATAACAGCAAGTAAGATCTAGTGGTTAATAGCAAGTTCCACCATCGTTGTCACAAGATTATAGTCCATCAATGAGTCATTTACAACAAATTGCAAAGATCATCAATTGGGAAACACATAAGGATGCCAACCTATATAAACTCATTGACAATGCCATCAAATCCATAGTTTCAAAAAATCTTGCTAATGAACAAATTTCATTACAGTTAGGAGAAGAGGACCAATGGTTACAAATTTTTTTTGGAAACACTGCATTATTTCAAGTGGTGTTAGAAACTAGAGAAGGAGCCACAGTTGTGGTTATGTAGCACTAGGATGTAGCATATAAAAGAATCATATAACCATGAAAGAAAGAAATCTAGATGGCAAAGGCCCAACTCAATTTCATTTCAGCACAAAATCCAGATTGGCAACCCATTTTGGGAGCATGCCTCATGTCCACTAAGCAAAGATTAAGAATAAATACCTAGAGATAAAAGATTTAATAGAAGACATGGGGTTATCTAAGCTTTGTTATGCTAACCTGACCATGTTGATAGTAGGTAAGCCTAGAAATGAGCTTGAATAGTAATTAGTAGCCATATATGCATTGCATGAAAAGGAGTTTGTAGATAGGAAGGATGCCCTACATAAGCTATATGTGGCAAACTCTGAATTAGAAATAGTTAAAGCTAGCTACAAAGGGTAGAAAGATGTTGCAATGAACTTGGCTAGAAGAATGTCTTACTATTATGAATTAAAAATCAAGGCTAGGGCATTTAAATAGAAAATAAGGCAGTTTGTGGCATGGTACATCAAGGAAAATGAAATGTTCCTACAACTACTATATCCATGGAATGTACCAACTCCATCACACATTGCTTAGTTAGCATGGATGATACATGATCCTAAAATAGAGGAGAAGAAACTTCAATCACTCCTAAATAGATATGAATTTTAGAAGCCTGACGATAAGGGAAAGTAGTTGATGGAAGAGCCACCACTACCAAGCACCACTTAAGCTACATTGAGCTATCTCAAATTTTTGTTTTGTGTTGTTTTGTTATGTTGTCATGTAATTGTCTCAATTTTGTAAACATTATTGTAGCATTTATTGTCATGTAAATCTACATCCCAATTTTGTAAGAAATTCTATCCTCATTTTATTTTTACTCAAGGATGAGTTTTTAGTCAGTCATGGGAGTATGGTAAAGTCAATTTTAGTCTACAATGATATTGTAACTACAATGTCATTTATCCAATATCATAGCACATGCAACATCATCATATATACCATATCGTGGGATGTGTATAGCTTATAAATACAACACTTAGGTGCATAGATCCACATAAGTTTTCATTCCACTACTAGTAGAACTCTTGTAGTTTCATTTCATAGTTAGCAATAAAGTGTATGCCCACAATGTGGTGTTGAGCGATTGTACGGTGTCTTTATTCAAGTGAATTATACTTGGACATAGTTCATGACTGAAAATAAAGATCCTCTTAGTTTTCTTATGTTTACTTAGAATAATTTTTCCTATTTTCCTAATTAATCATTTACTTTACAAGCACTATATTTTACATGTTGAAAGTAAGTAGTATGGATATGATCAGTTTTAAGCACTAATTGTAATTATCTAGTAACCTAGTAGTGGTGTTGCTTGATTCACTCAATAGTAATACCACTTGGTAATCTCAGTGATTACTACATGAGTCCAAGGCATGTACAGTAGAAGAGAATTGAATATCCATTGCATTAGGCTAAGTTACATTTACTTTCTTGTAATTACTTAGACTTAGGATTAGAAACTATTTTCATTTCATCATGTTTGCTAGGAGCAAGAATGGCCAAACAACATCAAATATCATATACCTCATGGTTAGCTAAACCATACATATAGACTTCACTAGCTCCATGTGGGAAGACAATAGTCTAAAACTTGACCTAATTGCTAGCATATTAACATTGCCTCATCCATGGATTACAATTTGGTCACATGTGAATGCCTATGACTTGTACCATTGGGTGTTTGATTGCTCCACAACACATCATATGGAAACTAAATAAAAGTCTAGAATTAAGCAAAAATAAAGCTATAAGAGTAATTAGAAAATCCTAAAATTAAATGTCAAACATGATACTATCTAAACCATTAGCTAAGCAATTAAGACAAAATGAGAAGAAAAAAATTTTCAAGATTAAAACAAAGTAGTTGAATTGAATTCTTTAGCAAGCCATGCTTTACAATCTTTAATATATTTCTTCCTTCCAAAATTTCTCCCTCTTGAATTCTACCGTTAAAGCCCTTTTTATAGTGGCTTTTGGATAGTTACAATCATCATGGAAGATTAAGGTGAATTACAAATATCTAGGATATTAACTCATAACCACTATAAGAAGTTACAACTTCTATAGGAAGTTATGAGAAAATCAAGTCATGATTGGTTGTTTAATAATGAATTTTGTTCTATAAGTGACATTTGCTCAAATTTTACAAAGTTGAAATGAATAAACAACTGAAAAGGAATTTGCTGATAAATAAGAAAAATTAATTTTGTATTTATTCCAATTTTGTAGTATCTTGAAGTGTTGGGGAAAGGATCATCCAAGGTTATGTATGCTTACAAAGATTAGATGTCATGGTTTTTGTATTTCTATACTTCTATTTTACCATGTTTGAAAAAAAATTAGCTACTCTATAGTTACATGTTTGAAAGATATTTAGAGCATCAATTTTTGCATATTAATAGTTAAGAGGGTTCATCATGAGCAACTTCAGCCCATTCACTAAAAGGAGAATCTAGGCAGTTTTCTGGGACAAATTTTGAAGCTCCAATTTCTGGGAAGTGTTGACTTAGGCAAGCTTGATACATGTTTTATGTACTATTGGAATTGAAGCATGAAAATTATGGATATTATTATTGGGATTCAAGGGGAGATAGGAATTTAGCCTAAAAATCTCTACCTTGTAAAACCTATTTTTTCTTTCTTAAAAGAGATTGTTTAGCTTTTGATTTCCTGGATGCAATAAAAACTTCTAGTTTCTAGTTGCTAATAAAAAACTTCTTAAATTATTTTGTGTTGAAATCTTTCATTAGTAGCAAGACTAAAGTGGGTCAAAATGGTTGATTTAAAGGTGCTCTTAAGTAGCATATCATAAATAGATTTTAAAGATATCGTAGGTCTTCAAATAAAACCAAAATGTTCAAGATGATAGGTGTTGACATTTCTAAATATATCACCTGTTGATGGATGACAATAATCTCTTATAACAATAAATAATTTTAACATTTCATGATACCTTCCATTGAAAGAACCCCTATTCAAATTGTGAAACCATACCCTAGTGATTAGACCAATAAGTCATGGCCCCATGCTTAGCATGGGTGATGTTGGCATCAACACTTAGCCCCCAAATTAGAAATTTCATGTAAGTGTAAGGAGCAACAAAATCATAGAAATTTTAAAAGGAGATGCAAGAGATAGAGGATCGAAAAGATCATAAAACACAAACAAATTAAAATTTGAAAGCAAACTATACTGATCTAAACATGATTAAAATAACCATATAATCAATAGAGAACTAAACATGGGCCACCATTGCTACACCATCTTATTTAACATATACTCTTTGTAAATCATAACTTTAACTACATTGATACATATATATATTAAAGTATATAATTATGATCTCATTCCCAATCTTCTCAAAAGGCAAAAGTAAAAAGTATGTGGACTACTTTGAACACAAGACCTATACTAAACTTAATGAAGAGGGCAAGCTTATCTTAGATCATAGCTAGCCACAACTTTCAGATTTTTCCCTAGGACTCTTTTTTTTTATTGTTAATTTTTAGGAAAATAGGTTTAAAAGGGAAATGGAGGCTAGGGTGAGGATTGCTGCTGAACCCCATCACACTTAAGAACTTATTACACTGGCAATGAACATGGTCCTAACTCTTTTTCTTTTTTCTCTTTTTTATTAGGAAACTTTTCTCATGGTGTATTTCATTCTTAAAGTAGGAATCCCAACACGAGTCTAGCCAATTAGATGCACTACCAAAAGAAGATGGTCCTTGTGGAAACTTTGCCCATGGTGCAGTTCAACCCTAATGTATGTGCCTTTAATTGGAATCTATATGGTATCATAACATGTCTCCTAGGTGGCTAAGGGTTTTCAAGTGGAGATGAACACACTTCATCTTATTGCTCATAGGATAGCCATGGATTAGATAAACACACTTCACCCTATTGCTCACAAGATAGCCATGGATCATCACACTTGAGGGCTAAGGATTATGAGAAGGAAAATGCCATTTTCCAAGGTCACCTAGTGATTATGGCTAACCATTTTCCAATGTCACATATCCTATATTCACATGATCATGATGATAACATGATAGGTTAGCATAAATCCTATCCTCCATAATCCAACATAAATAATAAAACTAAACCCTAGAAATAGACTGGGAATAATTATAGCATTATTGAAATATATCATATAAAGGAGATTTTATATAATAGTAATAGGATATATCATATAAAGCATTATACTTGCATCATTTTCCAATGATGTTATGATGATCCAATGGTGTAACTCAAATGATCATAATCATTACTAAAATCATATGAAAATTTCAAATCAAACCAAAGCCAATACACTAAGAAAGAAATGATAGAAATGCAAAGAAAATATGCAAATGCAACTATATACAAATGAAATGCATGGTGAAAAGAAAGAAAGCATGCAACTAAGGCTACCAGGTGTCCACATGGGACACCTAAGTAGAAATGCTTTAGATGAAATGTATTAAAATTTCTATGTAATTTATGTCCTTGAAAATATGCAATTTTGTAAACATTGGGGCCAATGACATTTGTAACTTGGAATGGACTTGACCACATAGGAGAAAACCTACTTTGAGGACTTGTTTAACCAAATGCTCTATCTCTTTTTAGGACTAGATCTCCTATTTTAAAGACTTTACCTATATATTTCTTGTCAAACCACCTTTTAACAATTTGTTGATGATTGAGATTACGAAAATCAATACATAATTGCAACACATAATCACATTATGATGATGATGTCATCATCAATTAGGTTTATGTAAGGCTACAAGGTAGTCTCCAAAAGAGTGCTGTGGTTGGGACAAGTTTGAAAAACACACCCATGTTGCTTGTAACTTGGTGTAATTGGTGAGCAATGTTGTGTTGTAGATGATATCTCTATCCACATGACATGAACATTTCTGTGCAATAGAGTATCAAAATTCTTACATTTGCATTTGCATGGTTGTAAGAAAGGTATGTAGCTACTACTTCTCCTCCTTGACATAGGCGGATTGCACATTGAAACATGATGCAATAGCATCAACAATGTTATTATTAATAGAATAGCCCTAAGTTTTCTCAATATAATCATTAGGGATTTTGTTGTTAACATGAATTTTAATCTTAAAATAGGTATGGGTTTGTTAAGGTAAACCACAAACTGCATATCTTTTGTGATAATTGAAACACCACAAAATTTCAGGTCTCAATGTCTTGACTACAAATTTGGCTAAGTGTTAAAATGATTGCACTTTGTTCAAAATTTTCTAAGTGTTAAGTGTAGCCAGCTCCAACTACTAGATTTGCAAAATTTTGTAAGTGTCAGAACGGTGGCACTTTTTGCAAATTTGCCTAAGTGCTGGGACCACACTCTCCACTATAGTAGAGCATAGTTAGCTTCAATGACAATCTTCTACAATTTTAGCTAATAGTTCAAACAAATTTAAAATCTGCAGAATCTTTCTAAGTGTTGTGCTATGCTTGGCACTATAGTTGCTATGCTCTACTATGCTCGAGAACATAGCAAGCATAGCCAACACATAAATGACCAGTTTTGCAAAATTTTTCTAATTGTTATGCTACGCTTGGCACTATAGCTACTATGCTTTGCACTATAGCTACTATGCTTTCCTATGCTTGAGAGCATAGTAAGAATAGCCAACACACAAATGGCTAGTTTTGCAGAATTTTTTTAAGTGTTGTGCTATGCTTAGCACTGTAGCTCCTATGCTTGGCACTGTAGTTGTTATGCTCTTCCCACCTACTGCAATGCCATGTGTCACATGATTTGCATTTTGGCCTAATCCTAGCCCTATAAAAACCCCTAGATCCCAAATGTTTTAGGGGTTGGTAGTTGGCACTTTTATTTGGCATTTGGCATTTTGGCATCTTGGTACTTAGCTCCATGGGCAAATGAGACCCAAAGCACACCACACTAGCAGAGAGGCATAGTTACACTACATGGTATACTATGGCCCCATTTCAACCCTGCACCACATGATACACAACAACCCTGTTGCAGCCCTGCAGAACATTGCATGGTACACCATAGTGGCCAACTCAACAAGCATGGTTTATCACAGTAAGCATTAGACTTCACAACGTGACACCACCAAGACTGTGACTATGATCCCACTATGCTTGTTATACACTATGTACCTTCTAATACCCCTTTGGAGTTAACCACACTTCCATCTTGGGTGGTATTCCATTGCTCTCTCCTATTTCTAGCATTTTCTTGCATTTTTCTTGCATATTTTCACATTTTTTCACATGTCATCATGCTATACTACACTCAGGCGGTAGTCTCTATGGGTTGACATCCTCATTTTGGTTAAAATCCTTGGCTATGCTAGCCCCCATTCCATGGGTACGCTCTACACTTAGCACTGTGAAATACCACTTTGAAACTTAGCACTATTTCACATTGTTTGCATTTGTATTCCAATTAACCACACCACCCCCAATTGCACCCAATACCTTGGTTGCAGTTAGCAAAGTTCCTATTTGATTGACAAGACCATCTAGGGCACTCTGCTTTTGTTTCCAACAAGGCCCTTGTATGGAGGTGGGGTTAAGGTTGTGCGTTCATTAATCCCTCAGTGATTCTAGCCATCGACATTTTTGATTGTTATAGCTTTTGATGCTAGAAGGAAGGCCTCACCATTTCTTTTTGCATTTTCTGATTATTGTCCCACGTGCTCTCTCCACCGCCAGTTGGTGTAGGTTGGACCTTGTCATTGGTTCTCTTGGAACCTTGCTGGACAAAAGCCAAAGCACATCTTTGATACTTTACCAAAATTCTAGGTGCTTGGGAGAGTGTAGTTGGCTCTCAATGTAGACAGAGTAGCTGGCTCCAACGTAGTGACAATAGCACTAGAGTTAGCCATTTTCAGCAGCTTTCAAACTTAGCATTTTCTTTGCATTTCCATACTTAGCATTTTTTCTACATTTTCATACTTAGCCAAATTTTCACAGTTTCATACCAATTTTATACAGTTTTACACTTAGTTAATTTTTTGCAATTTCCATACTTAGCCATTTTTTTTGCATTTTTACACTTAGCTCTTTTTCTAGATTTTTATACTTAGCCATTTTTCTGCTACTGATAGACTTAGTCATTTTTCTACAGTTTTTGCAAACAACAACTCTCACAACCTGATCTATGAACATGAATCTAGACTAACCTTCCACGTTGGTGTTTAACACATTTGACACCATGATCCACCCAAAGTGTGCAACGCTAAGCCATGAATAATATAATTTTTTAATGCTAAAATCCAAGCAGGATTACTAATGGATTACCTTGACTTGGAGGCAAAAAAAGACTACGAATGAGTCCACTAGGATGGATGGGAGTATAAACCCTCCTTGTTTGACATAATCCCACTCATAGAGTCCTTCCACCAGCTATTTTCCCAACTCATTTATGTAAACAAGCATGATGTAGGGATAACCTATGAGGAAGCCTCACAAGAGAAAGAAGATGAGTTCGAGGCCCACTCCAAATGTGAGAGCTCCCTCTACACCATCCTCCAACAACTGCTCCCTAGTATGGCCCCTCCTTGGTTCAATCCACCTATCCTCTCTAAGATGGTAACCAAGCCAATTCAACCTTCCTTGTAAGTGATCGCTGCATTTGCCCAACCCTATGCTCATGTAGGGGCCACCTCCCAACCCTAGATAATTTAGGCATCCTATGTCCTACTTGTCTCATTGGTGTCCATAGTGTTCATCCAACGCACTCATGTGTGGCCCACTTTAGTCACTACACCCAGCCCTCAACCAACACATGAACTAAACCCATTTGCTACGATGTTAAACTAGCAACAACCATCTAATACGACACTAAACTAGTAAACTCCACTACCAACAATCTGACCCTATGCTATGCAACCAACACAAGCCTAGCCAATGAAACCAGTTGGCACATCCCCAAGCTTAGATCAGGCATTTTGGTTGATCCAAAGTTTAACAGAGGAGATTAACCAACTCAAAGCTACCTCCTCCAAAACCATCAAGGTGGTGGACTTCTACTGAGAAAACCCCATAAGTGCTATGGTCCCATCCCTAACTCTGCGAACTGGGGTCTAGCTGCCTCAAGTCACCAAGAATAATAATAAAGGGGATCCTAATGCACACTTGGTCACATTTCGATTCAAGTGCCTACTCCTTCAAGCTTGGCCACATGCCATTATGCATGTGTTCCCCATGTCACTCACTGACAAGACCTTAGAATGGTATCATGTGTAACCTAAGGCATCAATCTCTTCTTTATAGGATCTCATAAGCCAGTTTGTGACACACTTCAGGTACAACCTAAAGCCTGAAGCAACCCTTGACCAACTCATGAAAGTTAAGTAGGGGTCCCTAGAGCCAGTGCCAAAATTCCTCCAACACTAGAGCACCACATTGAGTGAAATACATGAACCCCTAGAAGAGACACACCTACTGACCATCTTCAAGGATGTAGTGAATGACTTTATCTAGTCCAAATTGTATTACCTGGCCCTAAAGTCTCTTAGCGNAAAAAAAGGCATAGAAGAGGAAACCCAAGCTAGTAACGCCCTAGCTTACATGGCCTATAGAAACCAACATGTGCACAAGCAAAATGCAATAGTGGAAACTGTGGCCATAAGTACAAAAGTAACCAATTGAGGCCCAACAACTAAGCAATCCAAGGCCCCAGCTTACAAAGTTGCCAACTCTAGCACCAAATTGCCTTCATTAGTATGGGCTACACCAAGGCCCAACTTTGAGCAAAAGGATTGCTCAAAGTATACACCACTATCAATGAAACCCTCTAAACTACTAGAGTAACTCTTGAAAGCCAAGCGAATCCAACACAAACATGTATAAGAGATTGCCCACCAAAAACATGACAGGTACTACGAACTACTAAGGAACCTCAAATTAGCAGTACCAAACAAGCCCCTAGTCCCATAACACTTCAAGTTGAACCAATACTGTCATCACCACTAACTGTCTAGTCATAGTATGAACAACTATCGTGCTTTGCAAGATGACTTGCAAAGAATGATAGAATGGGGCCAACTAGTGCTTGATGCAGCAAGCCAATCCAACATAGATGATGTCCCCTATGTCATAAACTTGATCAGCTTAGGTGGCAAGTCTAAACCTATTCAACAACCTTTTGTGATCCACATGCCTCCCAGCAAGGCAAGGATCCCCTCTACCTCCACAAGCAAAAGGCCTCCCTTTGTTATCAACGTGCCATCTCAGGCACCCACAACATCCTTTATGGCCAAGGTCCCATAGTAATCGTCCAGTAAGATGTTAAATTGGCAACCAAACCAATTCTCCACTAAGATGTTAAATTGGCAACCACAACAATTTTCCACTAAGATTGTAAACTGGCATGACACAGCAACAACAATCACTAAGCAACCTTTTGTCATCAAGATGCCACAACGAGTTCGCCCCAGAAAAACTCCTAAACCATCGTTTATCATAAGGATGTCACAACATGATGGCCCCTCACCTACCCAAAGCCCAACAATGGGGAACATCTCGATCCCTCCTCCTTCAAGGGTTGACCCCAGTAGCAACTTGGGTAGGCCTACCAAATGGCAATGCGAGAGGACAAACAAGCATTTCGCAATCACCATGGCTAAAATAAAGGTGATAACCAAGAAGAAACAACTAAACACTGAGATCCCTACCCCCAATTAGGCCAAGAAACCCAAGCCCAAGTCCCCTCTGCAAGAGATGTGTCTCTCAAGCTGCATGAAGGAACTTAAGGCCAACACAACAGTCCACAACAAGGACTTCGTAGCTACACTAACCCAGGTGAAACAAATGCTCAAGTGAAAGAACACAATGTTGAGCTTTTATGACTTGGTCATGATCTCATCTACTCACTACCAAGCATTGGCCTGGATGTTGGCCTCCATTCCTATTATGGAGGACATCCCTATAGATGAGAACACCATCCTTGCAATGATGTTGTCCCCTACACCACAGGAATTAGGTTCAACATCCCTAGTATTTCACAACACTGCAGTCAAGATCAACCTTAGACAAGGGGAGATCACTACAACTCTATTGTCAATTACATATGTGTTGGGCAGTGCATCATCCATAGAGTGCATGTCGATGATGGTGTAGCAATAAATGTAGTCTTGTACTCTGTAATCAACAAGCTAGGCCTACTAGAAAAAATTAGGCCAACCAAAACTGTGTGTCTAAAATCCTTCAACGAATGATGCATCATTATCAGGGGTACAATCAACTTAGCCTTCATGGGTAAAGAGCAATTCCCCACTAGCACAGATTTCACTATCATAGAAGAGATGCCAAGCTTCAACTTGATCTTGGACAGGCCTTGGCTAGCCCAACTATGGATCATCTCCTCTTCCTTCCATTAAGAAATGCACCCTCCATATGAAGGTGGTCAAGTTATCATCCATGGTGATAACATCCCCCCTATGGATACCCACAACATAGACATGGAGCAAGTGTTGGAGGTAGAGTTTCTTGGTGGTACACTTGTGGCACCAACACAATGCCTAAGACTAACACACCTGAATGAGTGGTTGAAGCCAATTTCCTCCCAGAGGATCCTAAGCCTTGCACACCCCCTAAGCCACACTTGGTTAGGAAGAAACTATGTGACTAAGACTTTTCCTTAGCCAAAAACTTGCTAAGTGCCTACTTACCGCTTACCTCCACGACCATGCATTTTTAGTTTTTGCTTGCGTTGCATTTGTTCATACATTTCTATTTCACCTACTTGGGTAGTTTACACACTACTTCACTTTGTTTATGCATTTCTACTTTGCTTACACTTAGCTTACACATTTCATTTGAAAAACATCAAAAACACATAAAAAACAAAAAAAAATCAAAAAAAAAAATCATAAAACTATAGAAACATACGGCCAAAAAAGGCCTTAAACTAGTGATGGCCTAAAATGGCCTTAATCTAGCACATGTGCCCCATAATGGATTTAAACTATCGCTACGACCTGAAATGGTCCAAAATTATTGCTTCTCACATTGACTTCCTTTCATTTGTGCATTTTAAATTTGTTACATAGTTGCTGCTTGATGTCGTTTTTCTAGTTGAGTTTTGCAGGATCTTGTAGGCACACAACATGACTATGCATGCAACATCACATCTCATACAAGCAAGGTAAGCACTCATCTACCATGATGCAAAAAAATGGCACAGACAATATGCTATGTCTATAAATTGGCACAGCTCGTCCTTGCACCATGACATTATACTTCCATAGTAGTCACTATCCACTATGACATTAAACTAGCACACAACAATCTACTAAGATTATAAAGTAGCACTCCATGGTTTGCCAAGACTTGAACTTGGGTTTGCACACTCACAACATCATCACCTCTCATTATTATACTGATCTTTTGAAGCACCGACCATTAGTGTGGCATTTGGGGCACTCGTAGCATCATTGCATTAGCACTTTCACTAGCTTCTTGAGACCTTGCAATTGGCACAAAATTTGACTCATTTGCAACATCTTCACATCGAGCACTTGCAAAATCTTCACATCTAACATTTACATTTGCATTTCATGTTGTGTGTTTTTCTTATCTTCTTGGAGTTATGTTTGCAGGATGAAGCCTCAAAGGTGGTTGTGTAGAGATGCATCTCGTTATAGCAACAAGTTACCACATCACTTTGATGTGCATGATTGGACTAGTTAAGCCACTTAAAAGTGCACATCTCCCTCATCCTATTATAGCCTATGCACATCCACTCTAGAAACATCCCAAAATTCAGAGGCATCCTTGCTTCACCAGACCTTTACAATTCACGCAGCATTATGGCAATTCTTCGGGAGATGGATGCTCTAATTTTTAGATTGTCCGCTTTAGCAAGTTTTCTAAGTCAAGGAGTCTTACTATGCTACGCTATGACATGCAGTGTAGCAAACTTCAGAAGATGTTTGCAAAAGCACAGTTCTACGCTATGCTATGCTACGTAGTGTAGCAAAAGCTAGACGATCAGCCCCCTTGCCTAACTTCAAGTCCTTCAGCAATGTCTCCTTCCGTCAGAAAGCGGCAAACTTGGCTGACATCAGGTCATGTTTGCTACTACACTATGCTAAGCTACATGGCATAGCGAGGTGTAGCAATTCTGCGAAAGTTGACAAAAGGCAACTCAAAGTGTGGGATTAGCAAGTTCACAAACTTCGCAGTGCAAAAGGCAAAGTTTACAGATTGGCGACATTTTTGCGACTAAGGCCAGTCGCTACACTATGCTACACTACGTAGCATAGCATAGCGTAGCAAACATGCAATGAAAATCCTACACGTTTCAAAGGCTTTCTACACATGCAGTAAGATGTGTAACAAGATGCTACGCTACGCCAACATGCTATGCTACAAAGCATAGCAAAGTGGCAAGCGGTTACGCGACATTAATGCACCTCACCTAATTGCACCGTTGCTTTGATAGCGTAATTACAGCATGGTAGGTTTGTAATTACGATGTGGCAGGCTTGCCCAACGATCATGCAACCACGTGCAGCACAGACAAGTCAGCATAGGCCCAAGGCACGTGGTGTTCAAACCGCATCTTTTGCATGCCCTTGATTCTATAAATAACTGGATGAGCAATGCTTAGTCTCTCTCTGGTCGCTGTCTCTCTTTCTCTCTCTAGTCACTCTCTCTCTTTCTTTGGGGTCGCTCTCGCTCTCTGTGGCTCTCTGACTTTCACACTCTCAGGCATACTCTCTATAAAATCTTTTCAATCCCCAGTCTGTTTCCTTAGCAATTTGGTCGGCTAATAGTTTGGTTGGCTGACAAGTAAAAAGTTAGCATTGTAATCTCAAGCGTTGTAAGCTTTCTGTTTAACATTGTAAATAGTTAGCATTCTCAGCCAGCATCCTTCCCTTTTCTTTTCTACCACCTTGGTAGAACTTCACATTGTTGGTGACTGAGCCTGCATTCAAGCGCACAGCCATCTCATTCTACATGTCTTGGTTACTCTCGGGATCTCTGCACTTCCCAAAACTGTGCAACTGATTATGTCCATCTTGACTCAGTGAGGTCATAGCTTCAAAGTGGTGCATTTTTTCTAACTGCATTTTTACATTATCTCTCGTTTACTATTGCATTTCATGCTATTTTCTGTTTCTTCTATTGCATTTTACACTGTTTTCTATTTTCTCTACATTTAAGCATTACTTCGCTTTGTCAGTCTCATTTTCAAATCACACATTGCAAAAGGTTATATAGACATCGACTAAGTCCTTGTCTGATTGACCAGATCATTCAAGGTGCCCCATTTCCATCCCATCCAGCACAGCCCTCTTGCAGAAACAGGGTCAAGACTGCTAGTTGCCGATGGCCCCTCAGCATTTTTCTAGCCGTCGACGTTTTTGGTTACTACAGTCTTTCTGGTGCTAGAAAGAGGGCCTTTTAGTGCCTTTTCCCTGTGTTACGGTAGTCTTGTAAGCCTTCTGCGCTCTGATATGCATTATCGTAAACTTGATACCCACCTGTGGTTGTTTACGCATCATGTGGTGCAGATCGATTGCCTTGATAGTTCCCTGGGGACCCTACAGGACATAAAGCCTATGATTGCCAGTTAACTTGCCTCCTTCTTATGGTAGCCCTATAAGCCTTCTGCACCCTGATACGCATCAGTGTAAACTTGACACCCGTCTATGGTTGTTTACGCGTCGTGCGGTGTAGATCGATTGCCTCGACGGTTCCTCGGGAGCCCTACAGGACGTAAGGCCTCTGGTCACCAGTTGACTTGCCTATCTTATGGTAGTCCTGCATGCATTCTATACCCTATCACACACTAGCATAAATGTGACACCCTTTTGCAGTTGTTTACGCATCGTGTGGTACAGATCGGTCACCTCGACGGTTCCTCGGGAGCCCAGCAAGACATAAAGCCTTTTTGGTTGCCTTTCTTTTTCATCGCTTTCCAACTTATTTGCTCTTCTCAGTTTGCAAAAATGCTTAGCTTTCTAATTTCCTCGCTTTTCACATTTACAAAATTTTCTAGCTTATTAATAATGACTTTTGCAACTACCACTATTAATACCTTCAACGTGAAGGTTCCCATCACTGTTCAAGGCACCACTGGTGCCAAACAACCATTGAACCCAATGATGGAAACATGTCAATCCCTTAGGATCCAAAATCAAGGACTTGAGGGCTTGGCCCAGCAACACGAGCATTATAACTTCCTCTGTGCAAAGGTTCAGGCAAACCTGTCTTTAAACGTACATGAGTTCGAAAGCAAACGTAGCTTCGAGTTCGCTTACTACGATAGGAAGGAGTTTTTTCCCATTTCCGGAGCTTCCATATCTTTGACACAAACAAACCAAATGCTGCTAGACTAACTAATCCAGTTGGCTAGGCTTAGGGAGTAGTAGGACATATCATCCAACTAGGATGACGCTTTTCAGGATGGACAGGAGGAACTCGATTCCCAATCCGACAAAGGAGGTCCAACCAACCATGTTCCTATCCCTCATGCCCAGTCCTTCTAGGCTGACCCATTGTCTATCACTGCTCCCTTTGTTATCATGCCTACGCTCCCGTAGCCTATAACTACAACCGCAATGGGTAGCCATGTCACCTTCTCGGCGTATCAACGCCCTTATTCTCCTATTTCATTTGCAGCAACTATGTCTTTGCAAACTATTCATTAATCCATTCCTGTAGCACATCATGCACCAATCACAGCTACCCTGCCGCATGTTCACACTGTACCTACTTCACAATCGCATGCAACTTCTATTTCGATTCCTACGTTCACATCTATTCCACCCACTATGGTGGGCTCAGGCCTATCCACGTGGTGGACCCCATTCACTTCTTCTCATGTTTTACAACCGTTGCAGATGTCTCATTATGTTTGCCCTTAGACCTACTAAACCCTGCAAATGGTACAACCTAACACGGGGCTATGGTTTGTTCCGCCGGCGATACAAGCAGCCTATCTGGTGGCTCAAACCGTGATTGCTGCTCTAATAGCACCACCTGCTGGGTGGTGGACAATGCAAGTAGCACCGCTCGTGGGGGCTGCCCCAACAGTACCGCCAATGGATCACACTGCCACCCTCATCATTCCACAGGTAGGGGCTACCTCGGTAGTTCCCCAACCACCCACAACGTCGTAGGGTTTGGACCAAGCATTCCAACTTATCTAGATCCTCACTGAGGAAATCAAATGCCTCAAGGCTCTCGGGTCTGACACAGTACAAGTCATGGAATTTTACCAGGATGACCCTATCAGCCTTGCAATCCCTGCTTTGACATTATCCCCAGGGATATCTCTCCCACACTTCACGAAGTACGATGGGGAGGGAGATCCCAACGCACATCTAGTTACCTTTAGGTCTGAGTCTCTCCTATTACAACAATGGATGCACATGATCATTCATGTCTTTGCCATGTCCCTAGCTGGGAGAGCCTTAGATTGGTATTGCACGTTGCCACGCTCATCCATTTCAACTCTAGAAGAGCTTCTGACCCAATTCGTGATGCACTTCAAGTAGAACTTGAAGCCGGAAATCACGCTGGATCAGTTGATGGGCGTGAAGCAGGAGCCTATGGAATCGATCCAGAAGTTCATCCAACGATGGAGCACGATCCTCAATGAAATCCATGAGCCCATCACGGAAGCTCACATGTTGANCTCGCACTCTTAGTCAAGCCTTTGCTCAGACTAAGAGCATACAAGATGTGGCCGAGGTAAGCAAAGACCCAGCCTACATCGCTTACAAAAACACTTTCACAAAGAAGGACAAGGGTAAGGCCCCGACAACCACGATGGCTGCTGTGGAAACCAAGGCCAAGGCCAGACCTAGTAACAATGGTAACAAGGGCAACAAGAAACTGGCCGTACTTGCAGCTAACCCCATGGCCAAGTAGGGCAACATGTCGCAACCTCCAATTTTCGCACCTGAGACATCTACACAACCTAAGCCAAACTTTGAGCGTAAAGATTTCTCAAAGTACACCCCACGCCTCTCAAATCTTTAGAACTTCTGAAGAAACTATTGATAGTAGGGCACATCTAAAACAAGCAAATGTCGCAAGAACCAATCAATAGACATCAATGCTATCACGAGCTCCTTAGGAACCCCTCTTTGGCCTTGCCCAATGAGCCCCCAATTCTTAAGGGTTTCAAGTTGGACAGGTTTTGTGACTATCACCAATAGTGTGGTCACAACACAGACTACTGTCTGGCGTTACAGGATGACATTCAGAGATTGATCGACCAAGAAAAACTGGTGCTGGACGAAAGCAACCCAGTACGTCTCGAAAACTAATCTATGCATGTCTACACAGATCCCCTCAACGCCAAAAATTCCGGTTACGTCATCAATGCCATCAACGTTGACAGTGATCCTACGCCACCCCAGCAACCATTCGTGGTCTGTGTGCCTCAGCGTAGTGCACTAGCAGCACGAGTGGCTAATCAAAGCTCACAATAGCCGTTCATTCTGAGAGTCCTGCCATGGGTGTCCTTCTCTATGCCACCTATTAACAAAACCATGCTACTTTGCCCGCTAACACCGTTAGCTCTTTTCATGATTAGGGGCCTAACTCTTTTGACAACCCTCGCCCTGCATAAAAAAACTGAACAACCTTCTCATCCTAAAAAAAGAGAAGTGCATTTCGTAGGTGGGACGTCAAGAGGAAACACCACCCAAGGTATTCCCAAGCCTACGTCTCCACCCCCCATGTCTACGCCTTCGTCACCAAAGATGAACGTTGCTATAACAGCGTAGTCCGTGCTGCCTTGCCAAAAAGGGTCTAAACCTAGATCCGAAGTTGCCCTTCCTCAAGAAATTCATCTTCTGGGATGAATCGAAGAAGAGGAAAGTGTTGAATAGGAGGGTGGCCAAAACCTTTTGGACACCCTCACTCAGGTCAAGTAAGCTCTAAAATAGAAAAATACTATGCTAAGCCTGTACAACTTGATCATGACATTTGTACCGCACCATGAGGCTTTGATCTGCATATTGATAGCGATTCCAGTCGATAAAGATATGCCAGCTAGGGGGTTGTGTCCTCTACAGTTTAAGCCATAGTCTTCACCCCTCCTCCTCCTCTGCGCGAAGGGTTTCCTTAGCTGGGGGAGGCCTCTTCTGCTATAACTCTTTGGGCACAGTCTTAGCTATGAGGCATTCTCCTTGCAATACGCTACTGGCTATGATAGGGGGCATCTCACCTATGCTGTATTGACCATGAACATTGTGAGCCACCTGATCCTTAGTCATCACGGAGAACGAATCCCTAATTATTTCTAGGGGATCTTAGGCTTGTGTGGTCCTGAGGATCTGGTGAATCCATAGTTTGGAAATCTGGTCGAGATTTCACATGACCCAGACTCCATTCTCTTGAACCACTAGAAACTCCGCAAAGCACTTCAGACAACCTATGTAGAAGGCATAATGTATGTTGGAATGGGACTCCAATTTTTGATGGTGTTCCAAGATTTCAACCTGCAAGCCTTTACATAGGAAGATGGCCCAGTTGTAACAGGCCCCCTCCTCCATAACTTCATGCATTATGCAAGCCTGCTCAATCCCCAGGACCTTCCCTTGGGTAAGTAGCTGTGGGAATGCACGAGCATGGAAGACAGGGTAAATCTCCAAGGCGAGCCCATCTTTGAGTTTATCCATAGGGAGCCCCTTTCACTCCTTGGCAATCCCCAACCACTCCTGAATATCCTTCTTCTGAAGGGTCAGTTCCTTCTTGCCCCTCGACCCTATGAGAACACCATCGGCAAGAACATCGAACATGTTCTTGAACAGCTGGTCATTGATTTCAATGACCACCTGCACGCCTTGTATGTGCATGCAGAAGCGGCTCATCTTTTTGGAAAAGGAGTTGACCAGGGAGAGCATCTCGATGGCAGGAACGATCGGATTCGAAGCCAAGAATAGATCCATACGTCCAGCCTTTTTGAGGTTTTGGACCAAGGAGTTTGAAGTCGTGCCCTTTCTTTAGTGTTGGCTCACCTCTACTTCGTCGTATTTGAAGTAGATGTTTGTCCTCTTTTCCTTGATAGTTACCATCGTCACCTCCTGGGGCTTCTTCACCCCTGCAAAATTTTTCGCAAAAATGTTTAGCATGAAAACACAGAAAGTACAAATATTGCAAAGACACTTAAGCATGTGACACTTACCACTTGGCCTACCAGACCTATACGGTAACGAGAATGACAGAAGGTCAATCAGAACTTGTTCAATCATGATCGGTTTGAAGGGTTTTGCCCACTCCTCATCCAACCAACCCTGCTCCTCACACTGATCGTAGGGGATCGAATATACACTTGGGTAGGTGTGGTATTCACCCCCGCATTGACCAATCACGCCCACCCGTAGGTTCTTAGCAGAAGAGGACTCCTACAGGGCTATCTGTGCTGTAGCCAGTAGACCTAGTCGATCATGAATCCCATCCTTGTTGATGAAGAACCTGGTAATAGATGCATACTGTTAGCATTAGGCCAATATGGCCAGCATCGCACAAACATAGCAAAACAAGGCTACAAAACTCACCAGCCAACACAATAGACAGTTCTCTAAGGGTTCTGGAAGTACGTCGTCATAAAACGTGAGGAATAGTGTATTGTAACGGTGGTAGCAGCTGTACTTATGCATATCCCAGATCTAGGACAAATGCCTTAACCCTATTGGGTGTTTGACTGGATCCTTCTCCCTGCCTATTCATGATTTCCCCGTTGGTCAGAAACCTCAGAATGCCCCAACTTGCCCTAGGTAATATGGCTTCTATTATGCCGGTCGCCTCCTTCTCCTCTAGGGATGTCCAAATGATCACACTGAAATGGTCGAGGAGGAATTGCAAGAAGTCCTATGCCCCTTTCCTGAACCAGAATAATTGCTCTCCCATACATATTTGGGGAGGAGGAGCATTGCCCAAAGGTTTGCTCACATGACACAGGACCCCTCTAATTTCTAAAATAATTAGCCTGGGCCTTAGCCCCATCCTGTACAACACAACCAACAAGTGTTAGCATCATATCTAAGTGTAATACACACGCAATGTAACAATACTTAGCAATCCACGCATATAGCGTAGCATAACCCTCTTCCTGCTCATAGCGTAGCAAGAACATGGAAGCGGTAGCGTAGCAAAAATAGCCTAGCATAGCAATAGAGCAATTGACCCTAACAAGGTGATTAACAGTACGCCCTGACAGAACGCGTGTTGCACTATCGCATCATGCATGGCCCGACCTTCCTAAAGGTCTTACGTCATGTCATTCAGAGGCCAAGTAACTTAAACTATCCAAACCCCCGCGATTATGACAACCGCGGTGGTGGCGATTTAAGAAACCTTGCATACAACGATGGCATAGCGTTTATGCATCTACCGCAGCTGAAATGGCAATAGCAACGATGCAAAGGCCAAAACAACATGATGATAGAAAAACACAAATGGCTAAAACTAGGATGCAAAACAAAAGTAGAGAACAACAGAAGCAAAAAACGATAGCAGAATCATGAAAAAAAAGGAAGCATAGTAACCTACTGGACCAACGATGTGTCCTTCCGCACCGCGACGCGCACTTATGTCACATGCGCTAGGGTTTGCTTTGCCTCCTGGACCGTTGCAAGTGCCAAATTCGTGCGTTCCTTCTTGGAAGCCATCGTCCTGCTTGCAAATTCTTCCTCATTGTTGTGCAGAAAATTACCTTGCTCATTGTTAGCATAATCGCTCCGAAATTGCCTTGTGCTCTAAATTGGGCTCTACGCTCTTACGATGAAAATGGCAAGCTTACCAAGGTCTAATCCCTATTTATGGTTGTAATGCTAAAAAAGGGAAACTTGCCGCTCTCTCTCTCCATTTAATAAAGAGCATGCCATACAGTGTAGCATGCCCGCCATGACACTGTAGCACTATTAGCATTAAAACCTTGACACACTTCAAGCTAATGGCTTGCTTTCCCGAAAAATGAAAAAAGATATTTTCGATTATCATGGTTCGGAAAGACCTTAAACTAGCAATAGTAGCATAGTTACGCTTTTACCAGTCTGAAAATACTTTAAACTAGCAAACTCCAGCATGTTGCAACTTTTGTGGTCCGAAAAAAACTAGCATTTTTCGATCTACTATATGTTCGTAGTCCGCAATGATGCTAAACTGACAGTTTCACAATTTTGCATCAGCTATTTTTCATTCCTTAGTAGTTACATGTTTTCACATCGACAGTGTTACATTTCCTATTTTAGCAGCTCTGCATCTCCATGCCATAACGGTCTGCCATGACTTTAAACTAGAAAAATTTTAATCTCTACATCTTACATCTTGTCACTACTTTGCAATTTTTCGTTATACACGATTGCTACCAACAGGTGCCTCTTAGCCAGGCTTTCATCTCATTTTGATAGGTTAAGCAGAAAATGGAAATTCATCATAATATCTCCACGCCTTTAGCCCTAGCAGGTCCACATGGCAAGCTTGCGAGACAAATGAACCCAGACCTAATCAACTGGGGGTTGACCATAGCTAGCACCATAACGTCTTTAGAAGCATCCCCAGATTGGCCCGAGCATCTAGTCTGAACCCTAGATTTGGAGGTCGGGGATGTAACCGAGGACCCTCTCATTGAGACGCCTATGACCACATCCAAGGGAGAAGCAAGAACGTCAAAGATTAGCTCCCTCCTAGACACGAAAACACATGAAAACGTAACCAAAATTCTACAAGACAACATCAAAGTCTTCGCATGGTCATATAGTGGCATGCCAAGTTTAGGTTCGAGGCTGATACAACACAACATCGTCCTAGACCTGTGCATGAAGGCAGTTAAGTAGAAGGCTTGTAAAGTCAAGCCAGAAATCACGCTAGCTATAAGGGATGAAATCACCAAGCTATACCAAGCTGGTTTCATCTACGCAATTGATTATTCAGAATGGGTGTCCAACATTGTCGTAGTTTCCAAGAAAACGGGATGAATACGAATCTACATAGACTTCTGGGATTTGAACAGGGTGACGATCAAGGATGATTTCCTAGTTCCAAGCATAGATCAACTCATCAACACTACGGCTGGTCATGCTCTATTATCCTTCATGGATGGCTTTTTTGACTACAACCAAATTTGCATGGACCTTAAGCATTAACTAACGACAACCTTTATGACCCCATGGGGGACCTTCTATTACACCATGATGCCTTTTGGGCTCAAAAATGCTGGAGCAACCTACCAGTGAGCCATGACTTACATATTCAGTGACTACATTGTAGACACATTAAACGACTATGTGGATGATATAGCAGTCAAGTCCCGAGAGGCAGCTGATCACCCACACGATCTAGGGGTAGTCCTTAAGTGTTGCCAAATACACGACTTATGCCTTAATCCTAAGAAGTGTATCTTCAGTGTGAGAACCGAACACATGTTAGGATTTGTAGGATTGAAGGATGGAATACGGGTGGACCTTGACAAAGTCAAGGCCATCGTCAACCTGGCGCCACCTACAAACCTTAAGGAGTTACGTAGCTTGCAAGGTAGGGTACAGTTCATTCAAAGGTTTATAGCAAAGTTGACTAACAAGTTACACCCCATGCAACATCTTTTAAAGAAAGGGGTTGACTTTGAGTGGATAGCCCAGTGTCAACAAGCCTTGATGACTTGAAGGAAGAGCTTTTGTACCTCCCAACTGTGCATCCGCCACAAAGGGATAAGCCTTTCTTCATCTACCTTGCCACCTCCAACACATCTATCACAGCATCGCTGTGTCAGAAGCGAGACGACGGATCTGAGATACCAGTGTACTACCTGAGTCATGCATTGATAGCGTATGAGGCGAAATACAATAAAGTAGAGAGGCATTGCCTTGCCTTAGTGTTTGCATTGAAAAAGTGGAGGCACTATCTATTTCGCAGTGTAGTCAACATCATTTGCAAAAGCAACATACTCTGAGCTATTACTAACAACCTGTATGAAAGTGGCAGGATAGCCTGATGGAAAGCAATAACCATGGAGTTCGACCTACACTATGTAAGCCAATCGTTGACTAAGGATCAAGCCATAGCAACACAACTTACGGCCTCACCCATCGACGACCACACAACCATAGACCTTGATTCCCGAACGAACATGTTGGCACTATCAACATCATCCCTTCACACCTAGAAGCTACCTTATACTTTGACGATGCTTCAACCTTGCGAGGAGGTAGTGCAGGTGCTGTCGTTAAATTTCCCTCTAGGGAAGTGCACCCGTTTGCTTATCGTTTTACTTTCCCCTACACCAACAATGTGGCAGAGTATGAGGGGCTACTTAGAGGCCTCTCAGCTGCCCAAACACTACGAATACAACACTTAGCAATCCTTGGTGATTCAAAACTAGTCCATTCCTATAGCACATCATGCGCCAATCACAGCTACCCTGCCGCATGTTCACACTGTACCTACTTCGCAATCGCATGCAACTTCCGTTTCGATTCCTACGTTCACATATATTCCACCCACTGTGGTGGGCTCAGGCATATCCATGTGGTGGATCCCATTCACTTCTTCTCATGTTCCACAACCATTACAGATGTCTCATTATGTTTTCCCTCAGACCTACTAAACCACGCAAATGGTACAACCTAACACGGGGCTATGGTCTATTCCGCAGGCGACACAAGAAACCTATATGGTGGCTCAAACCGCGATTGTTGCTCCAACAGCACCACCAGCTGGGTGGTGGATAGTGCAAGAAGCACCACTCGTGGGGGTTGCCCCAACGGTACCACCAATGGGTCACACCGCCATCCCCATCATTCCACAGGTAGGGGCTACCTCGGTAGTTCCCCAACCGCCCACAACGTCGTAGGGTTTGGAGAAAGCATTCTAGCTTATCCAGACCCTCACTGAGAAAATCAAACACCTCAAGGCTCTCGGGTCTGACACAATACAAGTCATGGACTTTTACTAGGACGACCCTATCAGCCCTGCAATCCCTGCTCTAACATTATCCCTAGGGATGTCTCTCCCACACTTCACGAAGTATGGTGGGGAGGGAGATCCCAACGCACATCTAGTTACCTTTAGGTCTGAGTCTCTCCTATTACAACAATGGACACACATGATCATTCATGTCTTTCCCATGTCCCTAGCCAGGAGAGCCTTAGATTGGTATCACGCACTGCCATGCTCGTCCATTTCAACTCTAGAAGAGCTTCTGAACCAATTTGTGATGCACTTCAAGTACAACTTGAAGTCAGAAATCACGTTGGATCAGTTGATGGACGTGAAGCAGGAGCTTATGGAATCGATCCAAAAGTTCATCCAATGATGGAGCATGATCCTCAATGAAACCCATGAGCCCATCACAGAAGCTCACCTGTTGGCCATCTTTAAAGGTGCAGTGAATGACTTTATGAAGTCTAAACTGTACTACCTCCTCCCTCGCACTCTTAGTCAAGCCTTTGCTCAGACTAAGAGCATACAGGATGTGGCCGAGGTAAGCAAAGACCCAGCCTACATCGCTTACAAAAACACTTTCACAAAGAAGGACAAGGGTAAGGCCCCGACAACCATGGTGGCTGCTATGGCAACCAAGGCCAAGGCCAGACCTAGTAACAATGGTAACAAGGGCAACAAGAAATTGGCCGTACCCACAACTAACCCCATGCCCAAGCAAGGCAACATGTTGCAACCTCCAATTCCCGCACCTGAGACATCTACACAACCCAAGCCAAACTTTGAGTGTAAAGATTGCTCAAAGTACACCCCACTGCCTCTCAAACCTTCAGAACTTCTGAAGCAACTATTGGTAGCAGGGCACATGTAATACAACCAAATGTTGCAAGAAGCAATCAATAGACATCAACTCTATCGTGAGCTCCTTAGGAACCCCTCTTTGGCCTTGCCCAATGAGCCCCCAGTTCTTAAGGGTTTCAAGCTGGATAGGTTTTGTGACTATCACCAATAGTGTGGTCACAACATAGACTACTGTCTGACGTTACAGGATGACATTCAGAGATTGATCAACCAAGAAAAACTGGTGCTGGACGAAAGCAACCCAGTACGTCTCAAAAACCAATCTATGCATGTCTACACAGACCCCCTCAATGCCAACAATGCCAATTACGTCATCAATGCCATCGGCGTTGACAGTGATCCTAGGCCACCCCAGCAGCCATTCATGATCTATGTGCCTCAGCATAGCACACTAGCATCACAAGTGGCTAATCAAAGCTTGCAACAGTCATTCGTTCTGAGAGTCCTGCCACAGGCATCCTTCTCTATGCCACCTATTAACGAAACAACGCTACTTCGCCTGCTAACGTCGTTAGCTCTTTTCATCATTAGGGGGCCAACTCTTTTGACAACCCTCGCCTCGCATAAAACAACTGAACAACCTTCTCATCCTAAAAAAAGAGAAGTATGTTTCGTAGGTGGGACATCAAGAGGAAACACCCCCCAAGGTATTCCCAAGCCTATGTCTCCACCCCCCACGTCTACGTCTTCGTCACCAAAGACAAACGTTGCTATAATAATGTAGTCTGTGCCGCTCTGCCAAAAAGGGTCTGAACCTAGATCCGAAGTTGCCAATCCTCAGGAAATTCATCTTCTAGGATGAATCGAAGAAGAGGAAAGCATTGGACAGGAGGGTGGCCAAAACCTTTTGGACACCCTCACTCAGGTCAAGCAGGCTCTAAAATAGAAAAACACTACATTGAGCCTGTACGACTTGATCATGATATCTGTACCGCACCATGAGGCTCTGATCTGCATATTGACAGCGATTCCAGTCAACAAAGATATGCTAGCAGAAGAGGAAGCGATTCACTCGGTCATGCTTCCCTCTATACCCGTAGAGCCTGAGCCATCCCAATTAACTTTTAGCGATGATGCCATTAGGGAAGATCTCGAAAGGGGTTAGGTAACCACGACACCTCTTTTCATCATAATTCGGGTCAACCAACACTAGATTCAAAGGTTACACGTTGATGATGGGGCTGCCATGAACATCATCCCCTTCCCTATTATGGATAAGCTGGGCTTGATCGACCAGATCAAACCCACAACAATGTCTTGCCTAAGGTCGTTCAACGGGGCACGCGTCCTGGTGAAAGGCAGAGTCCACAAGGACTTCGTAGCAAGGGACCATTTCTCCACAAATGCAACATTCAGCGTGGTTGAGGAAATGCCCAGGTTTAACCTGATCTTAGGGAGATCATGGTTAGCACAACTTAGGGTTGTCTCTTCACCCATACATCAGGAAATCCACCTACCATACGCAGGCAAGAAGGTGGTGATCTATGGTGATGAAGTAGCAGCGCAAGCTATCAGTAACGTAGACATGGAGCAGGGCTTAGAGGTTGTACCTCTGAGAATGAAGCGTCTACTTACACATGCACTAAACATCTAGTGGGAGAATTGGCCCAATAGACCAGTCTCCAAAATGAAAGCGCATGGGTTGAGTTGCCCTTTCAAGTAGGGGACAATGATGTGGACAAGGGCCCTGGTAAGACACCTCGGCCTTACATTTTGATCAACCCATGATAGGTCAAGAAGCAGCTATGCATAGCGTAGCAACCTCACTACTTCCCTCCCAATTTCAATCCCTTGTACGTTCACCGCTTTTTTGCTTTGTTAACATACCATCCTTTTGGTATGCTACGCTATGGCCCGAAATGGCCTAACACTATGTTACGCTAGCCCGAAATGGCCTAAAACTAGCAATGGCCTGAAATGGCGTAAAACTAGAAATGACTCGAAACGGTCTAAAACTAGCAATGGCCTGAAACAGCCTAAAACTAGCATAAGTTACCAGTTAGCCATTGTTCAAGTTGTTAACTTATCATCTCTTTGGCATGTTACGCAAAGGCCCGAAATGGCCTAAAACTAGCAATGGCCCAAAATGGCCTAAAACTAGCACATGAAAGCATGAACATTTTATACAAAATGCAGCACATATGCAATGCACAAGTTAGCGTAAAATCAATTTATGTTTGTCTTTGCTTCATTCAAAACTATTTTTTAAATAATTTTTGCAAAATTTGTTCCAAAAATTCAAAATTTCAAAAAAAAATCCCATGCTCTCATCGGTTGTCTCTATTTGCATCATCTTCACCTTTCGTTCCTGCATTATTTCCCTTTGCATTGTCTCCTCCTATGTTGTCCTTTGTTGGTTCTTCATTTCCTCCTTCTATGGGCCCTGTGCCCTCATCTGGAGCCTGCATCATAGGGGTGAAGTGGTCAGCTAGGGCAAGAAATGCAAACTACACTAGAGCATAAGCATTAACATAGTAGAAAGCAACTAACCTGAGAAGGGCCTGTGCCCGTCTTGAAGGGTATCCAATCCAAGATAAGCCCGAGGCGGTGCTAGACCTCCTTTGTTGTGATGTCCATCCAACGCTTGTTGCTAGGTTTAGCGTTTGTAGCAGCTCTCTCCCTTTCGGCGATTGTCCACCTTGGTGGTCCCGGTGAAAAGGAGAAGGTTGTGGTCTCTCGAGTGGGAAGGTCCACTTTCAGGTTAGGAGATTCCGTAACCTTTACCTACTCCTTAAACTTGGCATAGGCCTCAGAAGCGTCAATGGCATTTATAAATGCTCTATACGTAAATGCTTCCATAGCAGCATCCTTGTACAGTTTACAATGGGTGACATTTTCCCGTTTATACATGTGTTTATGATTTCTCTGGGACTACCCCCATTTGTAAACCTTGACGCTGAAGTCTTTCAAATCTTGACACTTTTGGGCTAGCAAGTCCATTTGCATCTGCTGTTCGATTATTTCGCGAGTGGCTTCAACGTTCTGACGTGCGACAGTCCAAAATCTAGCATAGTCTATAATAGTCGTGCGCCAGTCTTCATAATTTATGTCACGGGCTATGAGGAACTTGTTCCTCGACCTGAGATCCTCCACCTTGGTGACCAACTTGACCTCTCTTTGCTTAGCCCTTTGGACCCATTTCCACAGGTCCTTGTTGACACACTTATACTTCCACAAGAAGCATGCCGAGTGCAAAACACATTTGCAAGCCTCGTCGTACGTGCTACGAGACACCTCGGTCACTTCAGGTGGGAATGTAGGCACATCACCAACCTTCAAAGGTCGTGCCGAGTCCCATTTGAGTTGAGAGGCTTCCATGACACAAAGAGCGTAGCAATCATGCTAGCATAGCAAGATTAGTAAACTCAAAAAAATCCTAGCGTAACAACGTGAGAGCACCTAATGTTACTACTTACCTGCATTAGGGTCCACCTGCTGAAGGTGGTTGATTATGTCATGAACGATTCCCTATACGAATGTAAACTTGTCAGGGATATCGGCCCATGAATCTATGCGAATCGAAGAGGGTCTTATAGTATCAACAATAGCGCCTATCACATGACTTAACATATCAGCAATAGTTGAAATGGACTAAGACAAGGCAGACATATTGCCGAACTCACCAGAGTTCAATTGTGGCCTTTCTTCTTGCTGATGCAAGACGATGGCGGTAGCCTTGGAAGAAGGCCCTGCCGAGTATGCACAAGCCTCTTCTTCATGCGCTGGTACCTTTCCTTTTAGGAGATCATTTTCTCTTTATTCAAGGGAGGTTCCTCTTTGTTAGTAGGAGGATTCTCCCTAATGACAAGAGCCCCTGCCTTAGTGTCAGGAGCTCCTTTATTCTTGACCAAGGCCCTTTCCTCTGAGACTGAGGCCTTCGTGTCTTTATTTGTTGCCCCCTTCTTAGGGACCGACACCTCTTCCTTGCCTTCTTCTTCTTCTTCTTCTTCTTCCTCTGCCAGCAAAGAAACATGTTTGCATTAGTACAAAACAAGTTAGCCTAAAGCAGATGCCACACTATGCTACATCGCTTAGCGTAGCATAGCATAGCAAATAGTAACAAAGTAAGCATTAGACAAAAGCATTTACCAATGGGGGGTTCAATGTGCATTCTTCTTCATCCACATTAGTGAGGCCGGAGTGTTTCCATTCACTACAGTGCATTATGTTTGGTGTCTACGCTCTTGCTTTCCTCTTCTACCTTACTATGCTCTACCTCTTCTTCTTTGCTACACTCTAACTTCCTTTGCCTTAGCCACACTATGCTTAGTGATTATTTGTTTCAACTTTTGAAAATGATAGGTTGACTATGGTAAAACTCCTATTTATACTCTTTTGGGATGAAGGACATGTTACCCTCTCAGGTACTGTCCCATGTCTCATGCATAACATGAGACAAGCATAGCACCTAGAGTTAAAAAATAAATTTAACTTTTCCATCCATGTGTTCCATACTTAGAAATTTTTTTTTTTGCATTTTTTTATAATTTCTTAGTGAACGCCCAGCCTAGTTCCACATTCAAAACCTTCCAAGCCTTGTCCAAACTGATGCATCCTGCGTAAACCATGGTCTGCTTGGACCTTAAATTGGCAATTTTATGGCCTATCAAGGTCCCAAAATTAATTTATGAACTTTCTTACCTAATTCCACAAATACACATTTAGGTGAACTTTCATAGCATTTTCTTCCTCATTTTATGCATTTTACTTTATTAAGAAAGGTGTCGCTTGATATTTTTCTAGTTATTTTGTAGGATTCTTAATAGGATTAGAGCATGAATGCATACGAGCATCTTCATTTGCCCTTGGTCTTGACTGAACCTTATGGCGATTCCATGAGATGCATCAACACTGAACTCCTAAACTTTGAGCCTATGGCTTATGACACAAATGTAGCATCCCTAGAGACATCTCTAGATTAGCCAGATCATCTAGTTAGGGCTCTAGATCTAGAGGCAAGTGATGTAACTGAAGATCCTCTTATTTGTAACGTCCAAAAATGTCGGTAGTTGGAACATCGAGAGGTCCATAGGTGTATAGCCTAACCCCGAATCCATGCAAGGGTCATGTTAGGAAAGATGGAAACGAGGTGCTTTGAATGTTTTGGTTAATCAAACAGGGACTTTTTTGGTGTAACAATAACCATTTGTAAAAAGGGTTTTTAGTGAGCATTATGTGTGGGAGTTGGGATAGCAAGCAAGAACGTAATGTAGAGTCTTAGCCCAAAAAATCATAATGTGAATGTGCAAATGCATATCAATAGAAAAAAAGAATGCAAGATTAATGCTAAAAATCTAAAATAAATGCTAAGAAAGAAAATGGAATAGGAGTTTGAGGGTGGAGAAACGCATTGCCCCAAAATCAGGGAGTGTAACTTTTGATTGAATAGTGTGTGAAATTGGTATGCAGCATCAGATAGGCATAGCGACAATGTAGTAGTGCAATCATAGTCTCTAGGATGTCATAGACGTAGTGTTGGCAGTTGCAAAGAAGGCTAAATTTATCGAGCTAGTAGTCATCACACTGTGTGGGTGCAAGGAAGACTATGTCACGATACTTGCCAAGGTGTCAAGCTTAGGTGCTTAGATGTGGGAGTAGTGAAGATTTTAAGAATGCTTGAATGCTCAATGCTCAAATGATTTACTAACCACTAAAAACACTAAATGTCGAGGTATTTATAGGGCTAGGGTTGACATGAGATGCGAACTAGATGCCACATGGCTTGGGTGCCATGTGGCATGGATGTGGATAGGTCACGCTAACATGTTACACTCAAAGTATAACAAAGTGTTACGCTCTATAGGACAAGAACATGAACCTAGACACTACCGAACTATGACCACACCACTTAGACTACACATGCTAGAGTCTGAGAGACCACCATGTGCCTACAAACAATGCCACAATAATGCAACTTAGAGTCTACATTCCAAGACTATGTCTTCCCCTTCTTTCGAGTAGGGACAAGTGTAGGGACAATTTTGGGGATTCAAGAGGGTGCAAAAGCAAGGAAAACTACTAATCTTGGTCACTAGAGGGACATTGGAGTTGAGATTAAGGTTGATGCTGAGTTTTGGAAGCTTATGGAGGTATGGAGATTTTTGGAGGCATTTTTCATATGTCAAGCTAGTTACGCTACACAACGTAGCAAAGCATAGCATGAACACTTAGTAAAATTTTTGCAAATTTTGACTTGCTACACTCATCATGCTATCTACGTTGCATAATGTAGTAGAACATAGCATGAGTACTTTGATAAATTTTAACAAAATTTGCAATGTTTCTTTATGGCACACTAACCACACTCTAGAGTGTAGCAAGACCAGTAGCCTTAGAAGTTAAAAAATGGCCAAATGCATCTTCCATGTCAAGCTAGTTTGACAGATCCTTGTGTAATGTTTAGACAAAATTTGGCCCTAAAACCTATGCCAAGCTTGCTACGCTATGTAGCATAGCAGAGCGTGATAGCTCGAGAGATGGAAAATTTAGCAAACTATTCATTCCATTCTGAACACTTTTTGATAGACTCTAGCTTAGTACTTGGTCGAACAGGCAACTAGGACATGTGTCAAGCTAGGCAAGCTGGAGAGCGCAACAAGCTTGATAGTTTGGAAGATAGAAAATTTGCTAAATTGTTTGGCCAATTCCAAGTGACCTTTGACTTCTTCTGGCTTGACATTTGTGCAAATTGGCCATGGAACTGTATGCCACATTGGCTGTGCTGGGGAGCATAGCAGGTAGACTCAGAAATTTTTTTCAAAAATTAGGACTTCAGGTGTTCTATGTTGTCTATGCTACAATGCATGACACCAGACTTAGAAAAAATTTTCCCAAGTTTTGACACTTAGAAAAATCTACCATTGAACAAAGAGAGGGTAATTGGTGGTGTTTCATTGCCTTCTCTTTGTTGATGTCTAAAGGATTGTCTTGAGAGATGTCAACAAAGAATATGAAACACCATGATAAACATGACACCAACACTGTTCATTAGTGCTCGCTTAGACGATGCTTCACTATGCTTGAGAGTACCAAGGAAATGGAGTATGGTAGGGAATAATTTAAGGAGATGGGTCAAGGGATAATGGATGGAGAGCACAACTATGGGATGCAACATTATGATGGCTTGTCACCATAGCATGATCCCTAATTAAAGTGCTTGTGAGGGAGTTAGCATATGAATATGGCCTACCCTTAGGATTTTGACCTTTCATCGAAGTGCTTGTGAGATGGTTGATGCAAGGTCGAATCGGTTGCGAGATGGCAACTGTGCCATCTAACTTGGGCACTTGGCTTGTTCCATTTTCTTTTGTTTTTCTTTCCTCTTTTTTCTCTCTCTCTTTTATTTTTTGTTTCTTTTTTCTTTTCTTTTTTTCTCTTTTGCTTCCTTTTATGTTTTCGGGCAAACTATGCACCAACATTTGCTTAGAGGCAACTAAGTCGCACCTATAGGATAGGTGTTTCTTCCCTAAGATGAGTTGTGTTACATCTATTTGGGGCTTTGACCAACCCACAAATGCTTCCCATGGGATGAGTTTCATTACATCCATCATGGGTTTAGTAGTTACCTGCAGGAAAGGTTTCACATGCATCAGAGAAGCTTGCAAGGGACGTAGAAGATTACAAGATTAAGAGGTAGAGTTTAGTTGGCTAGGGGGATAGTAGAGAGATGTGCACTCTTAAATAGCTAGGTGAGCCACAGCGAACACATCATAGCAATGAGGTACCTTTCCACTATGATGAAATGCACCCTTGAATGGTGTTGCCTAGGCTTCATCCTGCAAACACATCATAGAGAAAATAAGAAAAACAACCACCACATGAGATGAGGATGAAGTCTTGTTTGCTAGGGGCATTGTAGAGGTTGTGAGTGCCACATCAATTGTGAGTGCTTGCAATGTCCAAAGCAGGAAGGCTAGTGCAGGTGTCAGCAGTGGTAGGCTGGGAAAGCTGTAGTACCCACATTAGAAGTGGGCACCCAAGTGGCTAGAGGTGAAGGATGCAGACTCTCAAGAATTCTCACCAAAGGTAGGAGCCAGGAAACTTAGCCACAGGGCGAAGAGCCACACAGCTGAATGCTCTTCCAGAATTAAGCAATGGTGAGGGCCCGAGGATGACAGCACTGTGGCTAGGCCACAGTACTGTAGGTACTCTAATGAGTGCTGCTAACGATGAGAGCTATGACCAGGATGATTGGTGATGGTGACAGTAGCTCTGAAAGGTCATCATGATGTCAAGTGACACCTTCAGAAGATTAGCAAGATGCTAGGGATGATGGCACTNGTCCTTGGGCTATGACAATAAATTGGCACCCACAACATGATCCGCTATGACCTTGAACTAGCCATCCACCATCTACTACAATGTTAAACTAGCATAGTGGTCTACTAGGACCTTAGACTAGCACATCACAATTTGCCGAGACCTTAAATTAGGATCATGGTCTACTAGCATCCTAAACTAGCACAACATGCGGTCTACCAAGACCTAAAACTAGGTTCGTAGTTCAACATTCATAATGCAACACACATAGTTCTACAGACAAGCAAGTGAGAATATTTCCAATCTTTTGTCACCTACCCACATCTCTTGAGCAAGATGGGTGGGATGTTGTAGTTCTAGAATGAAGTTCATATCATCAAGGAAAAACCCTCTGGGACATTTGCAGTGCCATCATCCCTAGCATCTNAGTTTAACATTGTAGCAAATGTTCTATGCCAGTTTAACATTGTAGCAAATGTGCACTTACCTTACTCCTGTTGTTGACATGATATTGCATATCAAGTGTAGCATGGCTTTAGGTACAAGTGGTTAATAAGATTGGCAAACTCTTTGCCATCATAATCAGTGAGCTTGAAGGCTTTATTGTTGTACACCTTAGTGACTAAGAAAGGTCCTTCCCAGTTATTTGAGAATTTATCTATAGGTTTGTAGACAACCTTGAGGACTAGGTCCTCTTTATTAATCAGGCATTAATGTTGATTGTGATGGTGCTTTAGTTGGTACCACTCGATGCGATCAAGTGTTTACATGCGCTCATCCTCTACAAAGCTAAGGTTGATGGCTCTCAATTCATTGTTCTAAACTTCATTAGTGCAGCTCGAGAGTACCATGTGAAGTGATGGGACCTACAATTCAAGAGGAAACATTGCTTTATATTTGTACATAAGATTATATGGTGTTTTACTTGTCATTATTCTGCATGTCGTGCAATAGGCCCATATTTTGCTACTATTAAGAATCCACCATATTTTGCTACTATTAAGAATCCTCTTTAGAAGGTTGATGATGATTTTGTTTATAGCCTCCACTTGACCATTTGCATATGGGTAGTATGGTGATGAGAAGGAATGCTTAATTCCAAGGTTTTCGTACAAGGCTTTTGTTTCCACACTACTAAATTATGGCCCGTTGTCTATGACTATAGTCATGGAAAGACCAAATCGGATCACTATGTTGTCAAGAATGAATTTGCAAACTTATTATGATGTTGTCTTTCTAAGGGGAATGGCTTCAACCCAGTTTGTAAAATATTCAGTTGCAGTAATGATGAAGCTATATCCTGCAGAAGACTTAGGTGTTATAGGCCTAATGATATCCACCAACGTTGTAACAGCCATATGATCTGCATAGTATGAAGTTCAGTGGGTGGCACATGCATTAAGTTTTCATGTTGTTGATACACATCACATGTCCTGACCTTGGAAACACAATCACGCTCCATATAAGGCCAGTAATAGCCTAGGCATATGATTTTTGCCACCATTTCCCTAGGAGCTATATGACCTCCACATAGTCCCTCATGGACTTGGTCAACAATCTTTTGTGCTTCACTGTTGCTAACACAAGTTAGCAGTATTCCATCATAGGATCTACAACATAAGGTATTATCACCTACAAGGCCATACTATCATGATCATTTTTGTACTTCATCCTTTTGGATGGATGATATAGTTTGTGGGGGCTCTTCCTATTGGAGGTATGCCTTAAAATCTTCATACCACCCTTGAGCGTGAAATGTGCTTATGGATGCAATGCTTGTTATGTGAGTTATAGGTTCAATGTAATCTATTATTGAAGTAGGCAAAGTAGAAAACATGTTTGGTGCTATGCTTAAGGCTAAAATAGCTAAGGCATCAGCTATGGAATTTTCATTGCAGGGTATATGTTGGACATCTATAGTTGAAAATTGCTTAAGCAAGTTCTTTGCCAAATCACAGTAAGGTTGTAGATGTTATGCCTTACAAGTGTAAACCTTTTTGACTTGGTTAATTACTAGCTGTGAATTGCCTTGGACTACTAAGTCCTAGATTCCTAGCTTTTGAGCTACTAAGATGCCTCTAAGGAGACCTTTGTACTCTTCCACGTTGTTTGCATAAGAAAATGCAAAGTGATATGCGAAGGGTTAGATCTCCTCAGAGGGGAATGTGATAATGGCAATGGCACTATCATCTTGTGTGGCTAAAGCTCTGTCAAAGTGTAATATAGCTTCAAGGTTTGTAGGTACTTGGCTTATACTATTGACATGCTCATCTAAGAATTCTAGGTCTATCATCGCTTGATCATCTACAGGTGAAGCCATGAGTTATGCAACTATTTCTTGACCTTTTGTAGATGCCTACGCTATATAGTGTAGGTCAAATTCTGTGGTTATTACCTTTCACCTTGCTATTTGACTACTTTCATATATGTTCATTGTAATGGCCTTAAGTACATTGCTTTTGCAGATGACATTGACTTGACTACGGAAAAGGTAGTGTCTTCACTTTTTAAGTGCAAAGACTAAGGTAAGATAGTTCTTCTCCACATCACTATGTTTTGCCTCCTGGGCTACTAGCACATGGCTTAAGTAATAAATAGGAACCTCAAAGCCATTGTCTTACTTTTGGCAAAGTAGAGAAGCAATGGACATGTCTGAGGTTGCAAGGTAAATGTAGAAAGGTTTATCTCCTTGCAAAGGGTAGACTATTGGAAGTTGAGCAAGCTCCTTTTTTAGGTTGTCAAATGCCTCTTGGCATTAAGCTGTCCACTCAAAGTGGATCCCCTTTTAGAGAAAATTTTGCATTGGCTGCAACTTGTCAGTTAACCTTGCGATAAACCTAATATGAATTGTAGCTTGCCTTGTAACCTGTGTAACTCCTTAAGGTTTGCTAGTGGTGCTAGGTTGGTGATAGCCTTAACCTTGTTGGGTTCTACATGTATGCCTACTTCTAATATGGCAAAGCCTAACATGCAACTAGTTTTGACACCAAAGACACACTTTTTAGGATTAAACCTAAGGTCATGTCTAAGGCAACATTTAAGGACACAATCCAAGTCATCTGCATGGTCATGAGCCACTTTGGACTTAACTGCTATGTCATCAACATAGTCATTGATTAAGTCTAATAGATAGTCACTAAAGATGTATGTCATTGCGTGTTGATATGTTTCTCCTGCATTCTTTAGTCCAAAGGACATCATTGTATAACAAAATGTACCCCAGGGGGTCATGATAGTAGTACTAAGCTAGTGCTCTTGGTTGATTCAAATCTGGTTGTACCCTAAGAACCCATCCATGAAGGACAACAAGGCATGCCCAGTAGTAGTATCAATGAGTTGGTCAATACTAGGTAATGGGAAATCATCTTTAATGGTTGCCTTGTTTAGGTCTCATAAGTCTATGAAAATGTGAATACTTCCATTTTTCTTGGGAAGAACTACAATGTTTGAGACCTAGTTAGTGTAGTCAACTGGCTAGATGAAACCAACTTTGTAAATCTTAGTGATCTCATCTCGGACAACTAATGCGACCTCAGGCTTGACTTTACAAGATTTTTTTTTAACTGGCTTAGTGCAAGGATCTAGGATAATGTTATGCTGTATTATACAAGGGTTCAAGCCTGGCATGTCCTCATAGGACCATGTGAATGCCTTGACATTATCACTAAGGACTTTAGAATGCTTTTTCGGATTTGAGGCTTTAACAAGGAACTAAGTTTCAATGTTTTTGCCTCACCTTTGCATGTTGTTACAGGGACTTCTATGAGGGGATTTGTAGTTATGTCACTTGCTTCTAAGTGTAGAGCTCTAACTAGATGTGTCAGCCAATTTAGTGACGTCTCTAGGGATGCTACATTTGTGTCATAGGTAAGCAGTTCAAAGTTCAAGAGTTTTGTGTTTATGCATCTCATGGATTTGCCATAAGGTTTAGTCAAAACTAAAGGTGAATGAAGACTCTCGTATGCATTCATTTTTCAAGAGATCCTACAAAACAACTAGAACAATGGCAAGCAGCACCTATCTTAATAAAGAGAAATGCATAGAATAAGCAAGGCAATGATATGAAAACTTAATTAACTATGTAATATCTAAAGTGATTTATTTTATGTATATATTATTATATTTTTTTCCTTTTTTGAGGCCTCGATTGGCCATAAAATTGCCAGTTTAATGTTGTAGCAGACCATAAACTATGCGTGGGGTATAAGTTTAAGCAAAGCTTGAAAGGTTTGAAACGTGGGACTGAGGTGAATGTTTATCAGGAAAGTAGTAAAATGTAAAAAAATTTCGAAGTGTAGGAAGCTGGAAAAGTTAGAAAAGTTTTCTAACTCTAGGTGCTATGCTCATCCTGCATTATGCGCAGGACACAGGACATTTCGTGTTACACACGGGACATAGAACATCCCAAAAAGGTGATGTGTCCTTTGATCCTAAAGGGTATAAATAGACCCATCATTTTCACCATTGGAGCCAATAGTCATCTAAGCGTAGTGTAGCCAAGGCATAGTGTAGCAACCAGAGAGGGGAAGCTAGAGCATGACGAAAGTGAAGCTAGAGCATAGTAACTGAAGATGGCACGCAAGAGTGAATGTAAACACCCTGGCCTCACCAACGTTGACAAAGGTGAGCATACCCTACAACGCCTTCCCAGGGCATCTATCGAGGAATGCCAAGAGACATCATTGAATAGATAAGTTGTCATGCTCTACCCTTGTGATTTTGTTCTTTCCCTGCCTTCCCATGTGTCCTTAAGTTTTTTGGATTTTATTTTGTTGAAGGTGGCCTACCATGGGTAGGGATCACCACCGCCATTGCGAGGGAGGGAGTGTGTGCAATGAATTTTTTTTCTTTTGTCCTTTTTTCTATTTTTGTGTCAAGGGTTTGTGGACGCCTTGCATCGCGATGCGAAATAGGGGTTCTCAATGTCCCACGCTGCAAAACAAGGGTTTCTTAGTGTGACATAATTTTTGTATTGACATCCAATGCTGCGGCACTAGGCAAGGCTTTTTGCATGTAAAATGCTATGGGATGGGATGAGGTTTTCTATAGCATCCCATGTTGCAGGATGGAATGAAGATTTTGGACGTCTCGTGAGCATAGCGTAGATTGGAACTTTCAGCGGCATGTACTATGAGCATAGCACATCATAAGGGTTTGGGCACTCCATGTCCCATGTTGCAAAATAAGGGTTTTCTTGTGTGTCCCACGTCATGGCACAAAATAGGATCTTCTATGGCATTCCACGCTATGGCATGAAATAGGGGTTTCATGGATGTCCTATGCCATAGCACAGGACAAGTTTTCTTTTTGTGTCCCATGTCACGGGAAAAGACTCGGACAAGGCAGTCTAGGGTCATGTCTGTCATGCTCAGGTGTCCTTAAGAGCATGACAAAAAGTTAGAAAATATTTTGACACTACTACACTTAACACTTAGGAAAATTTTTTAACTCTACAATTGTCACGCTCTATGATAGCATAACCAACACTTAGAATTTTTTTCAAATTTTTGTCAAATTTCATGCTTTGCAGGAACCGTGATGAACAGTTAGAAAAGTTTTGTGTTTGGAAACATCATGCTCTACAAGGAGTGTGACCAACAGTTAGAAATTTTTTTGGTATTTTCTTTAAGACTGTAACTTTTTAGAAAAAATGTAAGTGTTAGTGTTATGCCCTGTTGGGAACTAGGCACATTAGATGGGGCTACCAACGTCCCTTCCCTATGGGGCTTGGGGAAAAGTTAATTATGTTGTATGTAATTTTTTATTATTATTTTATTTTATCTTATCTTACACATTATTTTTTTATTACTTTTTATTCTATTTTGTTATCTTTTCTCAATACTAACATTTTCATTATTGTGGCATTACAAGATCTTACTAAAACCTATTCTCATCATGGTCAAACTGGTGGGTATTCTATATTGCATGAGTGATCTCATACCAAACATTCTTGCACCAAATACACATATAGAACACCAAGAGATTTGGTTTCGATCAGGTGCATAGGAATTCCTAGAATTCCTGCTCTACCACTTCAATGTGACCATATGGTCATAGTTGTTAGTCGATGTGGTAGGTGTCATAGTTGAGACATTATTACCTAAGGCAAACCGAGGCATTCTAGAATTCATGTCAGATGAACTTGTTGAAGGTGAAGGGGTAGGGAGCTCGAGCCAGTGCCCAAAAAGCCTCAAACTCTTATCTTGGATCTAGGAGATGCCTGAGTTCCAATGCTACCACAAATACAACACTACATTTCTTGCCTAACATGTGCACACGATCTTCCAGAACCCACCTAGGACAGTTTACTATGTTGGAGGGTGAGCCTTGTTCTGAGTTTTTTTTCACACTAGTTATTATTTCATGACTTAGGGTGGTAACTTCTTTTTGGCTTATTGCTAGGTTTTTTGTTTATGTAAAAGGCCTCCATGATGGAGAGGGGATACTAGACCTAACCCAAATGGCCCTACAGGAATTCTCATCCACTAAGAATATGTGTGCTAGAGTGACAGGGTAAGTTGGGGTAGATTTGGTAGGATACCCTAGCAGGTATTCCAAATCTTATGAGAGGTGCTAGAATCTTGGTTGGTTGGATGTTAAGTGGGCATCCCAAATACCGAGTGTAGAGGAGGTTTCGATCCCACTACCGCCGTTCTGCACAATGTTTGTGCCATGTAAGTTATACCACCTATTTCATTTCATGCACTTTTAATTTTATATCTTCATCATGTTGCTAATTCTACTTTTGTTTATTGCAGCTGTTGCTATGTCCAAAGAGGTTACAGTGGTTGTTTTAGGGAACACTGAGGCCACTCTCCTCTTCAAGTATGGTGAGGTTGATAGTTCACAATGCTAGTTGTGCCACAATGCCCCAGCAAGGGTAGCCCAAAATCTTTAGTGGGTTGGGCTCAAGGACCTTTTCTTGGCCATGAACCCAAACATCCCAATAGTAGAGATGATTACCTTAGTTGACTCTTTCATCGAGAGTGCCAACTGTTTCCACATGCAAGTTCATAATGTGTGGATGGTTTTCAAAATCATGGAGGACCTCTTCTCAGATCTCTTCGACATTCCCTATGAAGGTCTACCAGTAGACGAGAAGATTGATAAGGAGCTAAACCATAGAGGGGGCATTGAAGAGTGTCTGGGCACTTAGAAAGGCCACAAGGTTATACTTATGAAGAAAGTGGAATTGCCTATGGCCCAATACCTCTATCCCGTCTTTCGAGCTTGTGCATTTCCTAAGCTTCTTTCCTAAGGAAAGGTCCTTGGGGTAGAGAAAGCTTGGGTAATGAGAGACGTGATAGAGGAAGGGACACAGCATAATTTGGCCAAATACCTTGCTGACAGCTTACGAGCTAAAATTGTCAAGCTACGCAGCAACCTCTAGGCACAGTCTCATGTGCATTTTGCCTTCTTCATAATGTGCCTATGAAGGTTTGTGGAACTCTTAGTGGTCTGTGAGAATGGGAAATGGATGGTGCAAGAGCGCACTCAAATTTCCAAGCCATGGATTCACCATTTGTTCTAAATGATGTAGTCATAGGACCCCCTAGAGGCTATTGGTGAGTCATTCTCAGTGATGACCAAGGGCCATGCAAGGCCATCCTACCATGCATGTCACAATGCTAAGGAGGCTCCCCCAACAAACATACGTAATGTAACAAAGAGGGGCACATCTCATTGTTGAGATGATAAGGTCAAAGATGCAAATTAAGAAGTCTTGCCCCGTGGAGCAGCCTGCACGTGAAGTTGAGGAAAGGGGCAAGAAGCNTTGCCTATGTTGGACAAATATAAATTAGAATATTTAATAAAAAATAAAAATACATAAATAATAAAATACACTAAATAACGCATAATTACTAGCTANCAACATAGGCAAGAAGGCCCCTATAGTAGAAGAGGAGCCCTTAGAGGACAATGTCCCTCAAACTAAAGGACACATGGAAGATGAGGAAGTCACTGAAGTTTTGAGGCAACTCAAAGAAAAGGGTTGTAATTTGAGGATGATGAGTTTGACCATTTATTTGATGGTGTGTAGATGGGTAATTTGCCCACTCTCACCCTTAAGAGCTTGTTGGGTAGAAGCTTTGCACTGCCATCTTTGTTATTTTTTTCCTTTTTTATGTATTTTTATACTTTCTTTTTGTTCTTTTTATATCTTTATTTTTGTGTTTTATTTTGATGGTCATAAAATGTTTTATGTTATAGCGGCCAATGCATCTGCTGAGCATCCAGAATCAACATCCACTTTCTGCTCACAATCATGGGTGAAAACTCCAAACAAGTTCACCTTCATGCAAGGCGTAGTGGATTATCTGATTAACCGCCTTAAATAGATACACCCTATGATAGGTGTTTTTACTTTATTTTTATTACTCCTTCCCACCCCCAACCCCTATTTTATTTTTGTTTATTTTTTTGTTTTGTTTTAGAACTAATGTTTTGCCACTTGGCATAACAGGCTTGCGACACAAGTGGGACCTGAACAGAGTAGTCCAAGTCAATGTTGTACCTAAGTTTCCTCCTGAGGTGGAGTAGGTGCCTCGTCGTGTCCATGACAAGGTAAGAAAGTGCACATTTCTCTCTACATAATCATTGTGGGAGTGTAGGCATGTGAACGAGGAGCTATGGAAACAAGTGCAAGAGCTCCGAGAACAAAAGGTGAACCAAGCAACCAGGCTAGAAGATTTACAATTGTGTTATGACTTCCTAGTAGCCTGCAAAAAATCAGATGGTAGCTAGTGTACAATTGATATTGACTATGCCAAGTATTTCTTGGCCATTCAGTGTAAGAATGAGGCTACTCATGAGGTCATTGAACAACGTTTGTAGATGGACCTCTTGACTTGAAAGAACCAAGATTTGAGGAATTATAGTGCCAAAGTATATGAATGGAAATAGACTCAGAAAAACCACAAACATCATTATAAGATGGAACACATGGCCTACCACAAGAAAATATAGAGATGAGTTTGTGGAGCATCGATGTTAAGAGATATTCCTTGACACCATTGGTGCAAAGCAAGTTTACAAGATGTTTGCGAATCATCTAGTGGTTAGTGAGTCCCGTGAGAGAGAGATCATTGTTCCTTCCAAAAAGGTCACTTCTGCAACATTTTCACTAGGGCTACCCATATGGATAGCCATGGAGAAAGGGAAAACTCTTGCAAGCATTGATTTGGGAGAGGAGGACTAGACATGCATGTTAAAGGATGAAATCCTCCAACGTCTAGAGGTTGGCCTTAATAGGATGCCCCCCAAACATGGATGCAGGCCCATCTCTAGTTAGTTTAACTCACCTTATTGTTGTCTAGTTCATAATAATTTTGTATGTCATCCTATTTATTGACTAAGTTATTGTTTCATTTTTGTTTTTTGTAAGTTCCAAGTGAAGGTGTGGGACCTAGTGGAGTAGTGGATAAAGATGGAGGGGAAGAGCCTTAGCTTCCCATCACAATTCAAATTAAAATGTTTGAGATGTAGCCCTGCTATTGGACAATTTTATGTCTTTTTGGATATTCCATGTGGTTGTTGATGTAACTTTATACTATGTCTTTTATTTATGATTTAATGAAAACCATGACATTTATTTACTTCTCATTTTATCATTTTCACTTGTAATTCAGTTGATGTTTTTACTTAGAATTTTTGTTGATGTAATTAGGCCCCTTGTGGACCTCATGCTAGTTTAAGGCCATGGTGGTAGGGCCATTGCTAATTTAAGGCCATTTCAGGCCATTTAGTTTAAGGCCATTTAGAGCCACATGGTAGTTTAAGGCCTTTCTGGGCCTCATTTTTTTTGGAGAAAGAAAGCTAAAAGAAATCATAACTAATGCAAGATGAAAATGTAGCACAAACTACAACTATGAAGACAAAGGGACAAGAGACAAGCTGGGTAGGCAAGTGAATTAGGAACATGCCCTAGTTGCGCAGATGTTTCCTAACCCAATGCAAGTTAAGTGGTGCGTAAGGCCTAGTGGGCACTAGATGGTACTCCCCTAGGCCATCATCTACCATAGAAAAGGATAATTCTGCCCATAGAGCTTCCTCATGGAGGTTAGTCTTCTTGCTTGGCTGCTTAACATTAGCTGAACAACATCGACTTTCACTGTAAACCAGTGGTGTGTCTTCAAAGATTTCCACCTCTAACCCTTGTTCAATGTCTATGTTGTTTATGGTTGGAGGGGCTACATTGTTGCTAAAGATCACCACTTCCCCACCTTCATAAGGAAAGTGGAACTCCTAGTCGATTGCTGAAGAAATAGCTCATAGCTGGGCTAGCCAAGATCTCCATAAGATTAGGTTGAATCCATGCATCTCTTCAATCATGATGAATTTTGCATTAGTGGGGAATTGCTCCCCTACCATGAAATTAATCATGACTATCCCCTTGACAACCATGCATGCTCTTTTAAATGATTTTAAACAAGTTGTTGTTGTTGGCTAATTTGATCCATGAGGCTCAACTTGTCGATGACGGGGAATGGAATAACATTGTTTACTACCCTATCATCCATGTGCACCCTACGAATCTTGTACTAACCCATGTGAATCATTATGAACATGGTGCAGTGGTTACCTGATCCTTTTTAGGGTTAGCCTTGATCGCTTCATCGTGAAAGGTCAAGGGTGTTGACCATGGCTCTTAGGTTGTAGGCGGAAGCATTATGACATGGATAGCCTTTTCCTCTACTGATATTGAAACACCCTAAAATTTCAAGGCATCCTTGCTTCACCGGGTCCTTGTGATTCAGGGAGCGCTACGACAGTTCTTTAGGAGATGGATGCTCTTATGTTCAGACTATCTAGTTCAGCAAGTTTTCTACTCTTGGTGTCAATAGGCTCAATAGATCCTCTAACTTGCCTACCTGAGTAGTTCATCCAGTCGATAGTCTACTCAAAAGTGATGCGTGAAGTTGTCGGTAGTGCTCAGAATGCGCAAAACAATTTGGCAAGTTTTCTAAGTCAAGAAGTTTGCTACGCTATGCTATGCTATGTAGCGTAGCAGGCTTTAGAAGACGGTTGCAAAATGAAGTGCTACACTATGCTACGCTACGCAGCGTAGCAAAAGCCAAACAATCAGTTCTCTCGCCCGACTCCAAGTCCTTCAGCAATAAATCCTTCCATTAGAAAGTGGTAGATTTAGCAAAAACCTGGCTATGTTGGCTGCTACGCTATGCTATGCTACATAGCGTAGAAACTCTATGGAAGTGACAAAAGGCATCTCAAAGTGTAGGATCAACAAGTTCGCAAGTTTTTCATTGCAAAAAGTAAAGGTTGCATATTGTCGACATTTTCACGATTAAGGTTGGCTGCTACGCTACGTAGCGTAACATAGCGTAGAAAATATGAAAAATCAATTAGAGCACTTTAAAGGCTTCGAACGCATGCAATAGGCCTTGACGCAAGTCTTTGCCTCAAACTGGTGGCTACGCTACGCTACGCTGCATAGCGTAGCATAGCATAGCAAGATGCTACGCTACGCTGCATAGCGTAGCACAACATAGCAAGATGCTACGCTACGCCAGCATGCTATGCTACAAAGCATAGCATGGCATAGCAATATGCTATGCTACGCCTACATGCTACACTACAAAGCATAGCACAGCTTGGCGGGTAGCTACGCTACATCAATTCACTTCAACTATTTGCGTTGTTGGCACATGTCTCCAAGTTTTGACAGCGCAATTACAGCCTAGAAAGCTCATCAATTAGCCTTGCATGTCCATGCAACATACACACGTCAACATGGGCTCAGGAAACATGGTGTGCAAACTACATCTTTAGTGTGCTCTTGGTCTTATAAATACCCTGATTAGTAATGCTCAAGGGGTTGGTGGATTGGTTAGTAAGCGAGTTAGCTAGCAAGCGAAAGAAAAATTGTTTTGCAAATTGACAATTTGGCTAGTTAGCACTTTCGCAAGTTAGCAAACTGATAATCTTGAGCATTGTAAACATTCTGTTTGGCATTGTAAATAGTTGGCACTCCCATTTGGCATTTTTCTTTTCTCTTTTCCACTATCTTTGTAGTATTTTGCATTGTTAGCTCCTGAGTTCGTGTTCAAGAATATAGTTGTCTCACTCTGAACATCTTGGTTACCTTTGGAATCTCTACGCTTTTCAATGTTGCACAACCAATTATATCTGCCTTGATAGAGTGAAGTCAAAATCTTGAAGCGGTGCATTTCCTTAATTGCATTTTACTTTACTTTCTTGCTTGTCATCACATTTTACATTATTTTTCGCCTTTTGCATTTAAAGATTACTATTTTATGCTATAAGTCTTGCTTTCAAATCATACGTTCGCAAAAGGTTATAGTAACACTAACTAAGTCCCTATTTGATCGACCAGACTGTTCAGGGTACCCCACTTTCATTTTATCCAGCATGGCCCTCACATAGATTTGGGGTTAAGACTGCCATGACTGATGACCTTTCGGTGTTTTCTAGTCGTCGATGTTTTCAGTCACTACAGTTTTCTGGCGCTAGAAGGAGGGCCTTTTGGTGCCCTTTCTGTGTTTTTTATGGTAGTCTTGTATGCATTTTGTACCCCGGCATGCACTAACGTAAATGTGACACCCTCTTGCGGTTGTTTACGCATCGTGTGGTATGGATCAGTCGCTTCGACGATTCCTCCCGAACCCTGCAAAACATAAAGCCTCCAATCGCCACTTGACTCATTTGTTTTTATGGTAGTCTTGCATGTGTACTATACCCTGTTACACACTAGCGTAGACGTGACACCCTTTTGTGGTTGTTTATGCATCATGTGGTACAGATTGGTCGCTCTAACGATTCCTTCGGAATCCAGCAAGATAAATCCTTTTGATTGCTTCCCGATTTCCTTATTTTTCTTGTTCGCAAAACCATTTAGCTTCGTAACAATGAGCTCCCCAAGCACCATTTATAACACCCTTAGTGCTGAGGTTCCCTTCACGGTTCAAGGCACCACAGGTGCCAAACAACTACTCAGCTTGGCACGAAAACTACATCAATTCCTGAAGATCCAAAATCGGGGACCTGAGGGCTTAGCCCAGCAACATGAGCACTATAACTTTCTCTGTGCAAAGGTGCAGGTGAACTTGCCCTTGGATGTGCAAGAACTCGAAGATAAACATAACTTCGTGTTCGTTTACTATAATGGGAAGGAATTTGTTCCCACTCCCGGTGCCTCCTTTCCTTTGAAATAGACGAATCAATGGCTTCTAGACCAACTGATCCAGTTGGCTAGAATTAGGGAGCAGCAGGACACAGTGTCTAACTATGATGAGACCTTTCAAGACGAATAGGAGGGGATCAATTTTCAATTCGATGGGGGAGATCAAACCAATCCCATCACTATTCCTCCTACCCAGTCTTTCTGGACCAACCCGTTGTCTGTCATCGCTCCCTTCGTGATCACACCTATACTTCTGCAACCTGCAATTACATCTGCAATGGGTAGCCATGTCATCTCCTTGGCGTATCAAAGCCCCTATTCCCCTGTTTCATTTTTAGCCACTATTCCCCCACAAACCGTTCATCAATCCATTCCTATAGCGCATCACACACCAATCATGGCTACCCTGCCACATGTTCACACCGTGCCTACTTCACAATCATATGCAACTTCTATTTCCATTCTTGCATTTACACCTATCCCACCATCAGCAGCAAGCCTAGGCTCATCCTCATGGTGGACCCCATTCACTAGTCCTCTTGCTACACTACCATCGTAGATGTCTCATCACGTTTGCCAGCAGAGCTACTAAAACCCGTAAACAGTACAACCTAGTTCAGGGCTATGGTCTGCTCCGCTGGAAACCCAAACGGTCTATCCCATAACTCAACCCATGGTTGCTACCCCAACAACATCACCTGCTAAGTGGTGGATAGCGCAAGCAGCACCATTCGTAGGGGCCACCCTAATGGTACTGTTGATGGGTCACATTGTCGCCCTTGCCACCCCATAGATGGGAGCTACCTTGATAGTTCCCCAACCGCCTATGTCATCGCAGGGTCTGGATCAAGCATTCTAGCTTATCCAGACCCTTACTGAGGAAATAAAATGCCTCAAGGTTGTTGGGTCTGATATGGTACAAGTCATGGAATTTTACTAAGATGACCCTATCAACCTTGCAATTCCTGCACTAATGTTACCCCCAGGGATGTCCCTCCCCCACTTCACAAACTACAACAGGGAGGGGGATCCCAATGCGCATCTTGTTACCTTTAGGTCCGAGTCCCTACTGCTGCAATAATGGCTGCACACGATTATCCACGGCTTTGCCATGTCCCTAACCGAAAAGGCCCTGGACTGGTACCGTGCCCTGCCACCTCCTCCATATCAACCTTAGAGGAGCTTCTGACCCAGTTCATGATGCGCTTCAAGTATAACTTGAAACTAGAAATCACGTTGGATCAGCTCATGAGTGTGAAGCAGGATCCTCTGGAACCGGTCCAGAAGTTCATCCAGCATTGGAGCATAACCCTTAATGAAATCTGCAAGCCCATCGCGGAGGCCCACTTACTGGCTGTATTTAAGGGAGGCCCAGTTATTGGCCATATTTAAGGGTGTAGTGAATGACTTCATCAAGTCTAAGTTGTACTACCTTGCTCCTCACACTCTTAGTTAGGTCTTCACCCAGACTAAGAGCATACAATATGTAGCTGAGGTGAGCAAATACCTAGCCTATGTTGCTTACAAGAACACCTTTACAAAGAAGGACAAGGGTAAGGCTACAACAACCATGGTGGCCACTGTGGCGAACGAGGCCAAACCTAAACCCAATAACAACGGTAACAAGAATAACAAAAAATTCGCTGCATTTGTAGTTAACCCCACGCCCAAGCAGGCCAACGCACCACCACCTTTTGCACTCGCACCCAAGACATTTGTGCCACCAAAATCGAACTTTGAGTGTAAGGATCATTCAAAGTATACACTACTACCTATCAAGCCTTCAGAACTTCTGAAGCAGCTAGTGGTAGCGGGGTACATCCAACACAAGACATGTCAGAGGAGGGAGCCAGGAAACATGAATGCTATTGTGAGCTCCTCAAGAACCCCTCTTTGGCCCTGCCCAATGAGGCCCCAGTTCCTAAGGGTTTTAGGCTAGATCGATTTTGTGACTACCACCAATAGTGTGGTCACAACACAGAATACTGTCTGGTGTTGAAGGATGACATCCAAAGGATGATTGATCAAGGAAAACTAGTATTAGAAAAAAGTAACCCAGTATGTCCCGAGAATCAATCTCTACAGGTCTACATTGACCCCCTCAATGCTAACAACACTGGTTATGTCATCAACACCATCGACATCGACAGTAACCCTAGACCACCCTAGCAGCCGTTCGTGGTCCGCATGCCTCAGCGTGGTGCACTAGCACCACGAGCGGCTGATCAAAGTGCACAATAACCATTTTTCCTAAGGGCCCCTCCTCGGGCATCTGCACCCATGTCATCCGTTGGCGAAGTTGCACCATCCTGCCCGTTAACACCATTAGCTTCGTTTGTTATTAGGGGGCCAACTCCTTCAATAGCCCTCGTCCCACATAAAATAGCTACATAGCCTTCTCATCCTAAAAAATAAGAAGTGTGTGTCCCAAGCGAGACATCAAGGGGAAGTGCTACCCCAGGTATTTCCAAGGCTACGTCTTCGCCCCCTACATCTACACCCTCGTCACCAAAGAGGGACGTTGCTACAACCACACAGTCTACGTTGCCCTACCAAAAAGGATTTGAACCCAAATCCAAAACTACCCCTCCTCAGGAAATCCATCTCTTGGGATGAATAGAAGAGAAGAAGGGTAGTAAATAGGGGGGTATCCAGGACCTCTTGGATGCTCTCACTCAAGTCAAGAAAGCTCTAAATCAAAAGAACACTACATTGAGCTTGTACGACCTAATCATGACATCTGTCCCACACCATGAGGCTTTGATCTGTATGTTGATGGCGATTTCAGTCGATGAAGACATGCCAGCAGAGGAGGAAGCAATCCACTCGGTCATGCTTCCCTCTACGCTTACAGAGCCAAAGCATTCCCAACTTACTTTATGCAATGACTCCATTAGGGAAGATCCCGAAAGGGGTCAAGTGACCATAGCACCCATATTCATCACAATTTGGGTCGGCCAACATAGGATCCGAAGGGTACACGTCAATGATGGGGCTGCCATGAATGTCATCCCCTTCCCTATTATGGATAAGCTAGGCTTGGTTGACCAGATCAATCCCACAACGATGTCATGCCTAAAGTAGTTTAATGGGGCATGGGTCGCAGTGAAGGGAACGGTCCATATTGACTTCGTAGCAGGGGATCAGTTCCCCATGAATGCAATGTTCATCGTGGTCGAGGAGATGCCAGGGTTTAACCTGATGTTGGGGAGGTCATGGTTAGTGTAGCTTAGGGCTATCTCCTCACCCATACACTAGGAGATCCATCTGCCTTATGCAGGTAGGGAGGTGGTGATCCATGGTGATGAGGTAGTGACACAGGCTATCAATAACGTAGACATGGAATAGGGGTCAGAGGTCATAACCTCTAAGAATGAAGTGTCTGTCCCTGCACGCACTAACCATCCAATGAAGGAATCGGCTCGGCATGCTAGTTTCCAAAACAAAAACATGTGGGTTGAGTTGCCCTTCCAAGCGAAGGACAATGACGTAGATGAAGGCCTTGGAAAAATGCCTCGACCTTATGTCTCGCTCAACCCACGTTGGGTCAGGAAGTAGCTACGCATAGCGTAGCAGCCTCACTATTTCCTGCCCAGTTGCCATCCTTTGTACATTTACCACCTTTTTACTTTGCACCCATCCATCTACGCTAGTTACTCATTAGCCATCCTCCGAATTGTTAGCATATCATCCCTTTAACATGCAATGGCCTGAAATGGCTCAAAACTATGCTACGCTATGGCCCAAAATGGCCTAAAACTAGCGACGGCCCGAAATCGCCTAAAACTAGTAGGGGTCCAAAATAGCCTAAAACTAACGATGGTCCGAAAAGACCTTAAAATCGCAACCCTAGTGTATTTGTAACTTTAGCTATTTGAAAAGACCTTAAACTAGCAACCCCAGTGTAGTTGTAACTTTAGCGGTCCAAAAAGACCTTAAACTAGCACCCCTAACATGTAGTTTCACTCTAGTTAGTGGTCCAAAAAGACCTTAAACTAGCAATCTCGATTTTCTACGCATTCACAGTCCANGTCCGAAAAGACCTTAAACTAGCAATCTCGATTTTCTACGCATTCAGAGTCCACAATGACACTAAACTAGAAGTTTTGCATTTTCACACTAATAGTTTTGCCTTTGTTTTTATTACACTAGCAAATTTCCATTTTGTATACTAGTGGTTTTGCATTTTATGTCTAGGTAGTTTGCAATGACACTAAACTAACAACTTCGCATTTGTACATCGGTTTTGCGTTTTCAGCAATTTTGCATCTTTGTGTCTTAAACAGTCCACCATGACTTTAAACTAGCAAATTTTAGCCTTGCATCATACTTTGCTGATCGCATCTCATGGTTGCTTCACAAATTTTCACTATACACGATTACTACCAATAGGTACCTCTCATTTCATTTTGGCAGGTTGAGCAAAAATGGAAATCCATCACGACCCCTCTTCGCCTCTAGCTTTAACAAGTCCACATGGCAAGCTCATGAGACCACTGAACCTAGATCTAATAGACTGGGAATCACCCACAGTTAGCATTGTGGCATCCTTAGAAACATCCCAAGACTTGCCTGAACATCTGGTCTGAACCCTAGATTTAGAGGTCGGGGATGTAACTGAGGACCCTCTCATTGAGACGCCTGTGACCACGTCCAAGGGGGAAGAAAGAATGTTAAAACTTAGTTCCCTCCTAGATTCATAAATGGACAAAGATGTAGCCAAGATTCTACAAGACAACATTGAAGTCTTTGCATGGTCATACAATGACATGCCGATTTTAGATTCCAGGCTGATACAACATAACATTGTCCTAGACCCTCGCATGAAAGTAGTCAAGTAGAAAGCTCATAAGGTTAAACCAAAGATCATACTAGCCATACAGGATGAAATCACCAAGCTATACCAAGCTGGTTTCATCCATGCAGTTGATTACTCAAAATGGATGTCCAACATTGTTGTAGTTTCTAAGAAAACGGGAGGAATATGAATCTGTATAGACTTCCGAGATCTGAACAAGGCAACGATCAAAGACGATTTTCCACTTCCGAGCATCGATCAACTCATTGACACTATGGCTCGTCATGCTATGTTATCCTTCATGGATGGTTTCTCTAGCTACAAACAAATTCGCATTAACCCATAGCATCAGTTAACAACAATCTTCATGACCCCATGGGGTATCTTTTTTTACACTATGATGACTTTTGGGCTCAAGAACACCGGAGCAACCTACCAGCGAGCCATGACTTACATCTTTAGTGACTACATCTTAGAAACACTAAATGACAATGTAGATGATATAGCGATTAAGTTCAAAGAAGTTGCTAATCACCCACGCAATCTAGGGGTAGTCCTCAAGTGTTGTCAAATGCACGATTTGCGCCTCAATCCTAAGAAGTGTGTCTTCAGGGTGAGAACTGGATGCATGTTAGGGTTTGTAGTATCAGAAGTCAGAATACGGGTGGACCCTGACAAATTTAAGGCCATCGTCAACCTGGAACCTCCTACAAACCTTAAAGAATTGTGTGGGTTGCAAGGTAGGATACAGTTCATCCGAAGGTTTATAGCAAGGTTGACTGACAAGTTACACCCATGCAACATCTTCTAAAGAAAGGGGTTAACTTTGAATGGATGACTCAGTGCCAACAAGCCTTCGATGACTTGAAGAAAGAGCTTTTGCACCTCCCAACTGTTAACCCACCATAGAGGAATAAGCCTTTCTTCATCTACCTTGCCACCTCTGACACATTTATTGCAGCATTGTTATGTCAGAAACGAGATGATGGATCTGAGATACCAGTTTAGTATCTAATTCATGCATTGATAGTGTATGAAGAGAAGTACAATGAGGTGGAGAGAAATTTCCTTGCCTTAGTATTTGCGTTAAAAAAGTGGAGGCATTACTTTTTTCACAACACAATTAACATTATTTGCAAAAGTAACATACTTCGAGCTATCACAAACAACCTGTATGAAAGTAGCAGGATAGCCCGATGGAAAGCAATAACCATAGAATTCGATTTGTATTACGTGAGCCAGTCATCGACGAAAGGCCAAGCCATAGTGATGCAATTTACGGTCTCACCCATCGATGACCAGGCAACCATAGATCCTGAATTCCTAGACGAGCATGTTAGCGCTATCAACGCTGTCCCATTGCACCTTGAAGCTACTTTATACTTTGACGATGCCTCGACCATTCGAGGAGGTAGCGCAGCTACTGTTATTATGTTCCCCTCTGGGGAAATGCATCCTTTTGCTTATTGTTTTGTGTTCCCCTACATAAACAACGTGGCAGAATATGAGGGGCTGCTCAAAGGCCTCTTAGCTGCCCAAACACTATGTATACAACACCTGGTGATTCGCGGAGATTCACAACTAGTTGTGAATCAAATCACCAAGGTCTATGCTTGTAAAGCTACACATCTGCAACCCTACCATGACATAGCAAAAAGCCTACTTAGATAATTTGCAACTACGGATGTGCAACACGTGCCATGCAATGAGAACACCATAGCAGACGCCTTAGCCACCCTAGCACTAAATATTCCATCACACTTGTTTGCAAGTTTGGCAACCTTGTTTACTGAGTGCACTAAGCCTATTGTAGCGACGGAAAACGTCAACGGCTGGAAAAAATGCCGAGAGGTCTTTGGTCATTGACAAAATTAACCCCGTTTCCTCAGGAGGGCCATGTTGGATGGAACAAAAATGGGGCACCTTGAGTAGTCTAGTCGATCAGACAGGAACTTAGTTAGTGTTAATATAACCTTTTGCAACGTGTGATTTGAAAACGAGACTGGTAGTGCGAAGTAATGCTTAAATGTAAAAGAGACAGAAAATAGTATAAAATGCAATAATAAGCAGAAGACAAAGTGCAACACAGTTAGAAAAATGCATCACTTCGAAGCTACGACTTTACTCTATCAAGGTGGATACAATCGGTTGCACAGCACTGAGAAGTGCAGAGATCCCGAGAGTAACCAAGACGTATAGAGCTAGATGACTTTGTGCTCGAACGTGGACTCAAGCATTAACAATGCGAAGTGCTACCAAGTTGGTAGAAGAGAGCAGAACAAAATGCCAATTGAGAGTGCTAACTATTTACAATGTCAAATAGAAAGCTTACAATGCTCAAGGTTACAGTGCTATCTTGCTTGCTTGTCAGCCAACAAAATTGTTGGCCAACCAGATTGCCAAAAAGAAAATTGGACACCATCCCCTTGAGCATTGCTCATTAGGGTATTTATAGGACCAAGGGCATGCGAAAGATGCGGTTTGGATGCCACATGCCTTGGGCTTATGCTGACCTGTCTATGCTACACGTGCCTTCATGATCATTGGGAGAGCCTACCATGCTGTAATTACAAGTCTTCCACGTTGTAATTGCACTGTCAGAGCAATGGTGCAATTAGGTGGACTACATTGATGTAGCATAACTTCTTGCCATGCTTTGCTATGCTTTGTAGCATAGCATGTTTCGTATGGCATAGCATCTTGTCACGCTGTGCTACGCTACGTAGCATAGCGTAGCATAGCCACCGGTGCGAAGCAAAAATTTTACGTTGTATCTTGCTGCATGTGTTGGAAGCCTTTATAGTGTTGTGACTGCTGGTTGCATATTTGCTACGCTATGTAGCATATCATAGCGTAACAACTGTCCTTAGTAAAAAATGTCGCCAATCTACAAACTTTTCCTTTTGCAATGTGAAGCTTGCGAACTTGCTGATCCCACCCTTTGAGATGCCTTCTGTCACTTTCGTAGAATTGCTACGCCTCGCTGCGCCATGTAGCTTAGCATAGCGTAGCAGTAAACATGACCTGCTTTTGGCCAAGTTCATCACTTTCTGATGGAAGGAGACATTGCTAAAGGACTTGAAATTAGGCAAGGGGACTGACTATCCAGCTTTTTCTACGCTGCATAGCATAGCATAGCGTAGCACTTTACTTTTGCAAATGTCTTTTGAAGTTTGCTATGCTACGTAGCGTAGTGAAACTCCTTGACTTAGAAAACTTGCTGAAGCATTTTGTGCATTCTAAACACTGCCAGCAATTCTACACACCACTCCTAAGTGCGCTATCAACTAGATGAACTACTCAGGTGGGTAGGCTGGAGAATCCATTTAGCCTATTGACACCTAGGGTAGAAAAACTTGCCGAACTAGACAGTCTGAACATCAAAGCATCCATCTCCTGAAGAACTACCGTGATGCTATGTGATTTGCAAAGACCTGTTGAAGCAAGCATGCCTTCGAATTTTCAGGTGTTTCACCTATCACTCAGGTAGTACACATAGCCTCTGTCAATGCTGTGGATACCCAAGAGTGGTACGCCAATATTAAAACCTACTTGCAACACGATGAACCCCCAATTAGATTGACATCTACCCAGAGAGATGCAATTCATAAGTGTGCTCAGCAATATGTGCTTATGGGAGACAACGTCCTATGCAAGCGCTCCTATGATGGGATATTTTTGGCATGCATAAATGAGGGGCAAGCACAGAAGGTGGTCAATGAAGTGCATGAAGGATTATGTGGTGGACACATAGCACCTAGGGCTATGGCAGCAATAATCAGATGTCTAGGGTACTATTGGCCTCACATGGAGCATGATTTCCTGGCAAAAGTTAAGACATGTAATACGTGCCAGAGATATGCAAATCTCATACATGTTTCACCTACAAAGCTGCACCCGAAGTAGATCACATGGCCTTTCTAGCGATGGGGACTAGACCTCATAGGACCTATCACGTCTAAGTCTTCCACAGGGCATAGCTTCATCATCACAGCCACCGAGTATTTTACCAAGTGGTTGGAAGCTATTCCCCTGAGGAAAACTACATCTTAGTAGATTTGCGACTTCATCTTGGATAACATCATGATAAGATTTGGACTTCCGATGACTATTGTGACCGACAACGGCCCACAGTTCAGTAGTGCAGAAACCTGAACCTTCTGCAGAAATCTTGGCATCAGGTAGTCATTCTCCTCGCCATATTACCCATAGGAGAATGGACAAGCAGAGGCTACAAATAAGTCCATCATCAACTTGCTGAAAAGGGTGCTCGACAACAGCAAGAGGCGATGGCATGAGCAAATCCTCTATGTGCTATGGGCTTATCGCACAACATGCAGGATTGTGATAGGTAAGACACCTTTTAGTCTTATTTATGGATCTGAAGCAGTGCTACCTCTTGAGTTGCAAGTGCCATCACTCCGGATGATCCTGTCCAACGTTGTAAGCAAAGCCCAGAACAACAAGTCATAGATCATCGATCTCGACTCAATAGAGGAGGAGCATGTGCAAACACTAGGTCGCATAGAGCATTACCAAAACAAGAAATGGAAAAAACACCATGCAAATCCACATCAACAACCAATACAGAAGGGAGACCTTGTTCTCAAGGTTGTCTATGAGCATATGAGCAAATTCTCAGCCAACTGGGAAGGTCCATAGATGGTCACAAAAGCCTTTGGGAACGGGGCCTTCAAGCTAGCAGACATGGATGGCAATGAATTCGCAAACCCAGTAAATCATCTATACCTCAAGTCGTACTACATCTAGATGCATGGAGTAGATAAGAAAACATCTGCTACAATGTAAAACTGGCAAAGGTGAGTAAACGTCCGCTATGACGTTAAACTAGCACAACTTCACCGACGTTCGCTACGACGTTAAACTGGCAAAGCTTGTTCGCTACGACGCTAAACAAGCAAAGGTCATCTACTATGATGTAAAACTGGCATAGACAGTCCACTATGACTATAAACTGGCATAGAAAGTCCACTATGACATTAAACTGGCATAAACGGTCTGTTAGGACCTTAAACTAGTTCATCCACCATCTTCTACGATGAAAAACTAGCACAACATCAGTCTGCTGGGACCTTAAACTAGCACAAGGGTCTGCTAGGACCTTAAACTAGCACACTATGATCTACTAGGACCTTAAACTGGGTTTGCGGCATGTCCCTAGCATGCATCTACACCAGTACACATCAACCGAGCGTGCACTATTCCGACATGGGGTGGGACGTTGCAGTTCCAGAATGCAGTTCCCGATGGGATGAAAATACGATCTTGAACGTATGCAACGCCATCGCTCTTAGCATCTTGCTGTTCCTCTAGAGATTTCATATGACATCTAACTAACCCTCCAGACCTATCGTTGCCACGGCCCATTGTCTTAACAGTAGCTCCTTGGTTAGTACCTACTGCTAGAGTTCCAACAATATTGTGGCCTAGCCACAATATTGTTACCCTCCAACCCCCTGCCAACGCCTGAGCTCAAATGATGCTCAGCTATGGAGTAGCCAATCTCACAACTGAACTGATAATGCATGCCTTCGGTAGGTATTCCTGAGCATCCGCGTCCACAGCAACTCCTAGCATCCTGAGTGCCAACCTCTCCACACCGACGCTACCAAAGCCACTGTTGGCCTTCCTATTTTGGACATCACACACCAGCAGAGATGTCTAGAGCTTCAACAATGTCTGTAGCAAGCAGGGACTTTGCCTTCATTTTTCATCATGGTTGCTTCTCCTAGTTTTCTTTCTGTTATGTTTGCAGGATGCGTACCAGGGGGATGCTGCTCAGAGATGCTCTTTGCCATAGAAGAAGGACCCTACATCGTTCTAAGGTGTTCATCTTAACTAGCTTAGCTACTTTGAAGTGCACATCTTGTTCCTCCCCTTTATTTTCCTTATCTTACTCCTCATACTCCTGATCCACTCTCCCCTCTCTTTCATAAGCTTTTCTCGACGTCTGACAAGCCCTCCCATATGCTCAACCGCAAAGTCCATGACTCGTGTAACACATGCTTGCTACATGGAAAACATCTGTAGGTAGGTTAAAGCCCCACATGGATGTAACACAACTTGTCTTGAGGAAGAAACACCTATACTGCACACACCAGGTTGTTTGCAAATGTAGAAGGCAAAACAACAAAAGGAAAAAGCGTAAGAAAGCAAAGCTCATGCACAAAAAAAAAGTGTGCCTCAAACAAATGGCACATAAGCTGTTTCACACACCTTCTCTCCCTAAGCATTCCAAGGAGAGGTCCAAGTTCAGTAAAAGAAAAGATAACCACGCGAACAACTCCCTCATGAGCACTCTGACAAGGGATCCCACCAAGTTTCATCTTTACCCTTTTTCCTGAACTTCCTCCCTCCTTAATTAGCCCTTCCCTCTTACCACGTAACCAACACAACACTCTCAAAGCACAGCTAAGTGACATCATGGTGATCACCGAAGAGCAATGTTGGCATTTTTTTTTCTGTGGTGTTTTGTATTCTTTGTCGATGTATCTCGGGTCCATCCTCTACACATTGACAAAGAGGGGTCAATGAAACACCCTAAAATTTCAAGGCATCCTTGCTTCACCAGGTCCTTGCAATTCAGGCAGCGCTATGGCAGTTCTTTAGGAGATGGATGCTCTTGTGTTTAGACTATCTAGTTCGGCAAGTTTTCTACTCTCGGTGTCGATAGGCTCAACGGATCCTCTAGCCTACCCACCTGAGTAGTTCATCTAGTCGACAATCTACTCAGAAGTGATGCGTGAAGTTGTCGGCAGTGCTTAGAATGCGCAAAATAGTTTGGCAAGTTTTCTAAGTCAAGAATTTTGCTACGCTATGTAGTGTAGCAGGCTTCAAAATATGGTTGCAAAATGAAGTGCTACGCTATGCTATGCTATGCAGCATAGCACAGTGTAGCAAAAGCCAGATAGTCAATTCCTTCGCTCGACTCGAAGTGCTTCAGTAATAACTCCTTCCATTAGAAAGTGGTAAATTAAGTGAAAAATAGGCTATGTTGGCGACTATGCTATGCTACGCTACATAGCGTAGCATAGCATAGCAACTCTACAGAAGTGACAAAAGGCATCTCAAAGTGCAGGATCAACAAGTTTGCAAGTTTCGCATTGCAAAAAGCAAAGGTTGCATATTGTCAGCATTTTTGCGATTAAGGCTAACTGCTAAACTATGCTATGCTACATAGCATAACACAACATAGAAAATATGCAAAATTAGTCAAAGCACTTCAAAGGCTTCCAACGCATGCAACAGGCCTCAATGCAAGTCTCTACCTTAAATTGGTGGCTACGCTATGCTACGCTGCATAGCGTAGCACAGCATAGCAAGTTGCTACGCTATACCCAAATGCTATGCTACACCCAAATGCTACGCTACAAAGCATAGCACAGCTTGGTGGGTAGCTACGCTATATCAATTCACTTTAACTATTTGCATTGTTCTCACATGTCTCCAAGTTTTGATAGCACAATTACAGCATGGCAGGCTCGTCAATCAGCCCTGCATGTCCATGCAGCATAGATACATCAACATAGGCTCAGGAAATGTGGCATCTAAATTGCATCTTTCATGTCCTCTTGGTCTTATAAATACCCTGATGAGTAATGCTCAAGGGGTTGGTGGATTGGTCAGAAAGCGAAAACAAAATTATTTTGCAAATTGACAATTTGGTGAGTTACCACTTTCGCAAGTTAGCAAACCAACAATCTTGAGCATTGTAAACATTCTATTTGGCATTGTAAATAGTTGGAACTCCCGTTTGGCATTTTTCTTTGCTGTTTTCCACTATCTTTGTAGTATTTTGCATTGTTAGCTCCTGAGTCCGTGTTCAAGCATACAGCTGTCTCACTTTGAACGTCTTGGTTACCTTTGGAATCTCTATGCTTTTTAGCATTGCGCAACCGATTGTATCTACCTTGACAGTGTGAAGTCAAAATCTTGAAGCGGTGCATTTCCTTAACTGCATTTTACTTTGCTTTCTTGCTTGTCATCGCATTTTACATTGTTTTTTACCTTTTTTGTTTAAAGATTACTAATTTATTCTATAAGTCTTGCTTTCAAATCATACATTTGCAAAAGGTTATAGTAACACCGACTAAGTCCCTTTCTGATTGACAAAACCATTCAGGGCACCCTGCTTTTGTTTTATCCATCATGACCCTCACATGGATCTAGGGTTAAGATTGTCATGATCGATGACCTCTCGGTGTTTTCCAGCTATCGACTTTTTCGATCGCTATAGATATGTCTTCCTTAATAGGAATAGATGCCAACATGTGAACCAAGGCTTTGCAATGAGCAGGGGAGGTCATAATTAGGTCATATAAGCTCAAATTTGTATTCTTCTATTTCAGAGCTTGTTTGACCTATGTCAATGCATCTAGAAAATCTTTACCACCATTAGCTTATTTGGTGTTCTTTATCTCCTCCATACATCCTAAGAGACAGATTTCTCAAGGAGGAGACTTGGTTTTTGATTAGGCAATGGGCCTTCGAGCCTCGATGCTTGCTTGTTGAGTGTGTGTGTATATGTTGGTGGCCTAAGGCGATGGGGCCCTGGGAACGGCTGACAAGGGGTAGGCTTAGGGGGGCCTAGCTTTGTGCATTCCCTAGCCATCTTGTCGACTAGACACTCATCACATCTCTTTAGGTAGGTAGGTCATGATATAGTCCCCACCACTAGACCCCAAGCAAATGGGTGATCCACACATTTTGGCACCCTTATGAAAAAAGGTATTTGGTTTGTTGTTGCTGCAATGTGCTATAGGCCCCTAACCACAAAGGGTGTCATGGAGGTGATGCTTTGATGACAAAGGGGGCCTGTAACCTAGTTGATGTTGAGGCCTCAATGTCACTGGAGGGAACACGAATCACAAACAATTCATGTGCCAACTCTACATCATCATTAACACTAATAGCATTAATGATATATCCTGCACCACTTATGTTTAATGGATCCTTATAGACTTTCATGAACTAGTTTTCTAATTAAATAGGATTACTTTCATCAAGGATCAGCTTGCCTTGATCAATCATGAATTGAATCTTATCCTTCAATGGTAGGTAGTAATTCATGTCATAGTCATGCAACTAATGGTAGTTGCAAAACTGATCTAGCTTAAAGTTCTTGGGTATCGGAGGCTCATTGGGCTTAGCCATAGAAGGGTTTTAGAGGACCTCGTAGTACCTCTCATGGCATTTGTGTGCATCCTCTAACATTTGCTTATGCTGAATACACCCAACACTAAGCAATTGATCCAAACCCTCTGATAGCTTGATTGGCAAAGGGATGTATTTTGAGTGATCCTTATGCTCAAAGTTTGGCCTTGGGGGAGTTTTCTCCATGGCCATTGATGATCTGGATTGGTTGGTCCCTGCATTGCCAAAACCTAATGCTTTGTTGTTGTTGGCCAAGGCCTTAGATGCCTTGGTTTCTTGCTTGTTGTTATTGGGCTTGGCTTCATTAGCCACAGTTTCCACAGTGGTTGTTGTGGCCTTCCCCTTTTCTTTGTCTCTCTTTGCATGCACATTTTTGTAGGCTACATAAGTCAGGTTCCTACTAGCCTCCACGACATCTTGTATGCTCTTTGTTTAAGTAAAAGCTTGGCTAAGGGAATGCAGGGCTAAATAGTACAACTTTGATTTAATAAAATCATTTACTATGCCCTTAAAAATGGCTAACAGGTGAGTTTTGATGATTGGCTCATGAATCTCATTTAGGGAGATGCTCCAACATTGTATGAACTTTTGCACTGGTTCCAGTGCTCCTTGTTTTACATTCATTAGCTGTTCTAGTGTGACCTTTGGCTTCAAGTTATACTTAAAGCAGGTTATGAATTGGCTTAGAAACTCCTCTAGAGTTGAGATGGAAGCTCTAGGAAGTGCACAATACCAGTCAAGGGCCTTTCTAGTTAGAGACATGGCAAAAGGCAGATGATTGCATGTGGCCATGCTTACAATAATAAGCACTCAGAATAGAAAGTCACTAAGTAAGCATTGGGGTTACCCTCACCATTGTACTTTGTGAACTGGAGAAGTTGGACCTTAGGAGGCAATGTTAGCAGAGGGACTATAGGGCTAATGGGATCATCCTAATAGAAGTCCATTACATGGACCATTTCTGAGTTGGCCACTTTAACCCACGTAATCTCCTTTGTGAGAGTTTGGATAAGTTGGAATGTTTGGTCCAAACTTGATGATGTTGTAGAGGGTTGCATCGGCTATACCATCAAAGTGGCCCATAGCCCTGTAGTGGGTTGTGCCACCACATGTGACACTTGGTACATTTATTGCTACGTGTATTGCGACATGTGTGACAGCTGTATAGTGGGTACAGATGTTGGGGCCCACCATGCAATTGAGGTTGGGGCTATTGTTGGTAGTGGGACTAAGATGGTAGGAATGACAAGAATGTGACTTGTCCAAGGCTGTGATATGGGCATGGTATGCACATATGGTAGCATTGGCATCATAAATGCTGGTTGTGAAGGTTGAACAAACTGTGAAGAAATGACAAAAGGAAAGGAGGCAGAAGGTCCTATGTTCTATTGTGCAAGTAGGACCTAGTGGCTAGCTACCATCAACAAAAATTTTCGTTGTGGAAGCATCACAACTACCTCAAAGAAGGTAGAGGACTGTGACTAGTGCAACAAGAAAATAGAGGCCAACTGTAGGACGGAGATCTAGAACAAGATGTTACCATCAAAGTAGGATTCAAACTCCTCTTGCCCATCATGTAGGGGTTCATCGTAATTTGATGTTGTGTCCTACTCTCTTAGCCCACTCACCCTAACAAGTTGGTCCAAAATCCATTTGAAGTTTTTGGTGAGCAATATCACCATGTCCAAGTTGGGAAGGAATTCCCTTCTGTTTCGATGGATAATCTCAAATCTATGCTTTGCTTCCATTTCCTAGCAATCCAATGATAGGATCGCCTAAAGCTTAGCACATATGAAGTTGTACCATTCATCATCAAGTGCCCTGTGTTCAGGCAATTGATGTTGCAGTCTAAGAAACTACCATTGTGGTTGCAGAAGACTGGGTGGTTGCTCAACATCTCCAACATGTTGAATGGGGTAAGCTACCCCCAAGCTTAAGGTAACAACTGAGGTATTAATGGGGTTCATTTTCATTGCGTAGGAAATGTGCGAGAAAAGAAGACACTTGCAAAGATGTTTAAATGTGAAAAACTTTAAAGTAAAATGGCTAAGTATGAAAACTATAAAAAAATAGGCCAAAAATGGCTCAGTATGGAAATGCTGAAAAAATGGTTATCTCTAGCATTACGCTTTTCATGCTTTGAGGGACTGTTATACTCACTGAGTTTTCATACTCTACAAAACACTCAGAGCTTAACGCAATGGATAGTTTAGGCTTTCCATCCTACGAGGTTCCAAGAGAATTGTCAACTAGGACCAATCTACACTAATCGGAATGTAGACAACTCCTACACTAGCCTATGATCTAGCTACTACCGTGGTAGTTCCATAGGCATGTTACATCTATGCGAGATTTTTGCTAGTGAAAGGGGTGCAGAAAGCATGTGGGAATACCCTTTGCACACATAAGGAATGGGAGGTCTTCCTTCTAGCTCCAAAAACTATGACATTCGAAAACATTGGTTGCTAGAACATCAAGAGGTTCATGAGAATACAGCTTAACCCCAAATCAATGTGAGGATTGTGCTGGGAAAGATGAAAATGAGGTGCCCTAAACAGTCTATTCGATCAGATAGGGACTTGCGTGATGTAATAATACCCATTTGTAAAAAGGATTTTTAGTGAGCATTACGCATGAAAGCCAAGACAACAAGTAAGAATGTAACGTAGAGTCTTAGCCCAAAAAATCATAATGTGAATGTGCAAATGTGTATCGATAGAAAAAAATAATGCAAGAATAATGCTAAAAATCTGAAACAAATGCTAAGAAAGAAAATGGAATAGGAGCTTGAGGGTGGAGAAATGCACCACCCCAAAATCAGAGAGCGTAACTTTCAATTGAACAGTGTGTGAAACGGGTACACAATGTCAAACAAGCATAGTGGAAATGTAGTGGTGTGATCACAATATTTGGGACATCATGAATGTGGTGCTAGTAGCTACATGGAAGGCTAAACCTATTGGGTTGATGATCATCACATTGTGCAGGTGTAAGGAAAACTGTGTCGCAGTACTTGCCAAGGTGTCAAGCTCAAGTGCTCAGGTGCAGGAGTAGTGAAGATGTTAGGAATGCTCGAATGCTCAATGCTCAAATGATTTTCCAACCCCTAAAACACTGAATGTTGGGGTATTTATAGGGCTAGGGTTGATGTGAGATGCAGACTGGACACCACGTGGCCTAGGTGCCATGTGGCATGGACATGCACAAGTCATGCTAACATGTTACGCTCAAAGTGTAACAAAGTATTATGCTCTGCAGGACAAGAACGGCAACCTAGAGACTACTAAATTGTGATCACACCACATGCACTACACATGCTAGAGTCTGAGAGACCACCATGTACCTACAAACAATGTCAAAACAATGTAACTCAAAGTCTATGCTCCAGGACTACATCTTCCCCCTCTTTCGAGTAGGGACAAGCATAGGGACAATTTTGGGGATCAATGGGGATGCAAAAGTAAGGCAACCTAATGATCTTGGCCACCAGAGGGACATCGAAGTTGAGACAAAGGTTGATGCTAAGTTCTAGAAGCTTCTAAAGGTTTTCAAAGGCATTTTTCACTGCATAGCATAGTAGAGCATAGCATGAACACTTAGTAAAAGTTTTGCAAATTTTCACTTGCTACACTCGTCATGCTGTCTATGCTATGCATTATAGTAGAGCGTAGCACAAGTACTTTGACAAATTTTGATAAAATTTACAATGTTTCTTCATGGAACACTAACCACACTCTGGGGTGTAGTAGGACTAATAGCCTCGAAAGTCAAAAATTGACCAAATGCATCTTCCATGTCAAGCTAGCTTGACAGAATCTTGTCCAACACTTCAACAAAATTTAACCCTAAAACCTACGTCAAGCTTGCTATGCTATGCAATGTAGCAAAGCATGACAGCCCAAGAGATGGAAAATTTTCCAAACTCTTCATTCCATTCTAAACACTTTTTGACAAACTCTAGCCTGGTACTTAGGTGAATGGGCAACTAGGATGTGTGCCAAGTTGGGCAAGTTGGAGAGCATAACGAGCTTGATAGTCCAGGAGATAGAAAATTTGCTAAACTATTGGGTCCATCCCAAGTGACCTTTGATTGCTTTTGGCTTAACATTTGTGTAGATTGGGCATGGAACTGTATGCCATGCTAGCTGTGCTGTGGAGCATAACAAGCAGATTTAGAAATTTTTTTCAAAAATTAGGACTTCAAGTGTGCTAGGCTATCTACACTGCATAACGTGACACAAGACTTAGAAAAATTTTGCCCAAGTTTTAACACTTAGAAAAATATGCCATTGAACTATAGGAGCCTGAAATTACTGGTGTTTCATTGTTGAAATCCATATAGTAACATTAAAGGCAAGGTGAAGACATTGAAACTTGGTTCCTTGTTAGAGCCTCAAATAAAAAAAAAGCATCTCAAAAGTCCTCAACAATAACATTAGGGTGTTTGCATGATCTTACAAGGACATGCTGGACTTGGATCCTCACATAATACAACACAACATTATTCTTGATTCTTGTATAAAGCCAGTGAAATAGAAAGCTCACAAGGTTAAACCTAAGGTGGCATTGGTAGTTCATGATGAATTCACTAAACTTTACAAAGCTGGTTTCATCGAGGCAATTAACTACACTAACTAGGTTTCAAACATCATAGTTGTTCCTAAGAAAAATGGAAGTATACACATTTGCATAGACTTCTGGGACTAAAATAAGGCAACCATTAAAGATGACTTCCCATTGCCTAGTATTGACCAACTCATTAATACTATGGTTGGTCATGCCTTGTTATCCTTCATGGATGGTTTCTCAGGGTACAACCAAATTCAGCTCAACCTAGAGCATTGGCTCAGCACAACCTTCATGACCCCTTGGGATACATTTTGCTATACAATTATGCCTTTCAGACTAAAGAACATAGGAGCAACCTACCAACACGTATTGGCATATATCTTTTGTGATTATCTACTAGACTTGCTCAATCACTACGTTAATGATATAGTAGTTAAGTCCAAGGTGGTGCACAACCATGCAAATGACTTAGATCGTGTCCCCAAACATTGCCTTAGACATGACCTTAGGCTAAACCCTAAGAAGTGTGTCTTCGACATCAAGACAGGTCACATGCTAGGCTTTGTAGTATTAGAGGTAGATATACGTGTAGACCCTGATAAGGTTAAGGCTATCAACAACTTAGCGCCACTAGAAAACCTTAAGGAGCTACATGGGTTACAAGGCAGATTACAATTCATATGTAGGTTTATCGCAAGATTGACTGATAAGTTGCAACCGATGCAACATTTGCTTAAGAAGGGAGTCCACTTTGAGTGGATATCTCAATGCCAAGAGGCATTTGACAACCTCAAAAAAGAGTTAGCTGAACTTCCAACAATCTACCCTCCACAAGGAGATAAGCCATTCTACATTTACCTTGCAACCTTGGACATGTCCATTGCTTCTCCACTTTGCCAAAAGCGAGATGATGGCTTGGAGGTCCCTGTTTACTACTTAAGCCATGTGCTGGTGGCTTACAAAGAAAAATATAATGATGTAGAGAAGAACTATCTCACCTTAGTCTTTGCACTCAAGAAATGGAGGCATTATCTTTTCCGCAGTCAAGTTACCATTATCTACAAAAGCAATGTACTCTGGGAAATTACTACAAACATATATGAAAGTAGTCAAATTGCACGATGTAAGGCAATAACTACAGAGTTTGACTTGCACTAGATAGCACAAGCATCCACAAAGGGTCAAGCAATAGCCGCACAATCCACGACTTCACCCATAGATGATCAAACAAAAATAGCATAAGCCAAGTGCCTACAAATTTTGAGGCAGTTTTACACTTTGATGGTGCTTCAACCTCACAAGGTGGTAGTGCACTACTATCATCACATTCCCCTCTAGGGAGATCTAACCCTTTGCATATCACTTTGCATTTCCTTGCACCAATAACATAGTAGAGTATGAAGGTCTCCTTAGAGGTGTCTTAGCAACCTAAGATTTAGAAATCTAAAACATAGCAATTCGAGGCGATTTGTAGCTTGTTGTCAACCAAATTATAGAGGTTTGCAAAGCACAACATTTACAACCTTACTATGACTTGGTGAAACACCTTCCCCATAAAAAGAACGCCATTGCTAATGCATTAGCCACCTTAGCCTTAAGCATAGTGCCTAACATGTTTTCTGCATTACCTACTTCAATAATGGATTACATTGAACCTATTACTCAAAAAATAGGCATTACATCCATAACCATGAAAATCATAGCTCATGCTTAGAAGTGGTATGATGATATTAAGACATACCTTCAATAGGGTGAGCCTTTGCAAAATCTAACCTCTACCTAAAAAGATGCAATGTAAAAATGATCACGGTAGTATGTCCTTATAGGTGATATCACCTTATGTCATAGATCCTATGATGGAATACTGTTAACCTACATTAGCAGTAGTGAAGCACAAACGATTATCAATCAAGTCCATGAGGGACCATGCAGAGGCCACATAGCACCTAGGGCAATGGCAACAAAAATCAGATGCTTAGGCTACTATTGACCTTGCATGGAGCACGATTATGTTTCCAAGGTCAAGATGTGTGACATGTGTCAATGACATGATAACTTAATGCACATGCCACCAACTGAACTACAGACTATGCATATCACATGGCCATTCCAATGTTGGGGGTTGGATATCATAGGATCTATAACGCCTAAGTCTTATGTAGGACATAGCTTCATCATAACTACAATCGAATACTTTTCTTAGTGGGTTGAAGCCATTCCCCTTAGGAAGACGATGTCACAAAAAGTCTGCAAATTTATTCTAGATAACATAGTGACCCGATTTGGTCTACCCATGACCATAGTCACAAACAATGGGCCACAATTTAGTAGTGCAGAAAATAAAACCTTCTGTGAACACCTTAGCATTAAAAATTCCTTTTCATCATCATACTACCCATAGGTAAATGATCAAGTGGAGGCTACAAATAAAGTTATCATCAACCTTCTGAAGAGAATGTTTAGTAACAACAAATGATGATGACATGAATAGCTAGTCTACGCATTATGGGCCTACTGCATGACATGCAGAATAGCAACTAGTAAGATGCCATATAGCCTTGTGTATGGATCTAAAGCAATGTTGCCTCTTGAATTGCAGGTCCCATCACTCCACATGATCCTCTTGAGCTTCATTGATGAGGTTCAAAACAACGAGTTGAAAACCATTAACCTCAACTCTATAGAGAAGGAGCGTGTGCAAACACTTGATCGCATAGAGTGGTACCAAGGAAAGAAATAGCAAAAAAATTAATACAATCAACATCAACGCTTGATCAAGAAAGGGGACTTAGTCCTCAAGGTCATTTTCAAACCCATGGAAAAATTCTCAGCTAATTGGGAAGGTCCTTTCTTGGTCATAAAGACCTATGACAATGGAGCATTCAAGCTTGCTAATCTAGAGGGCAATGAGTTTGCCAATTCAATCAACCACTTGTACCTGATGTCATACTATACCTAGTACACAGTGCTATGCCAATAACAGAGCAAGGTAAGTGAACATCTACTATGATGTTAAACTAGCACAAAACATATGCTACAAGATTAAATTGGCATAAAGCATCCGCTACAACATTAAACTAGTATAAAATTTCCTTTAGCTATGATGTTAAACTAGCACCCACAGCATGATCTTCTATGACCTTAAACTGGTAATCCACCATTCGCTATGATGTGAAACTAGCATAGCAGTCTGCTAGGATCTTAAACTAGCACATCATGGTCTTCCAAGACCTTAAATTGGATCCATGATCTGTTAGGACCTTACACTAGCATAACATGCAATCTACTAATACCTAAAACTAGGTTTGTAGTTTAGCATCCATAGTTTAACACACATAGATCTATAAACAAGTGAGCATGAATACTTCTAATCCTCTATCACCTACCCACACCTCTCAAATGGGGTGGGGTGGGATGTTGCAGTTCCCAAATGAAATTTATGTTGTTAAGAAAAAATCATTTGGAACATTTGTAGTGTCACTGCCCTTGGCATCTTGCTGATCCTCCAGAGATGCCTTTAGGCATCTTACTAACCTTCCAAAGCTACCACCATCATCATCAATCATTTTGGTTGGAGCTCTCATCGTCAGCATCACTTTCTAGAGAACTAGTAGTACTATGCCCTGAACACAACACTGAAATCCTCTAACCCTCACCATTGCCTAGGCTTAGATGAGCATCTAGCATCATTTCTTTCTACCATGTTGCTAGATTTCCTAGCTTTTGTCCTTGGTGAGGACTCTCAGGCACCTACATTATCGATGTCTCAAGCCACTTGGGTGCTCACTTTTGGTGTGGTTGCTAGAGCTTTTGCAACCTACCACCACTAATACCTGCACCGGCCTTCCTACTTTGGACATTGCATGCACCTGCAACTAACATAGCACTTGTGGCCCTTGTAGTGCCCTTGCAAATAGGAGTTCACTCTCATCTCATATGGTGTGCTTATTTTTATTTTTTTCTTTATGTTGCATTTGTAGGATGAAGCCTCAATGAAGGTTGTTCAAAGATGCATTTCACCATAGTGGTAGGCCATCGCACTACTCTAATGTGTCCACTTTGACTCACCAAGCTACTCAAGAGTGCATATTCCTATTATCCTGCTATAAGCTATTCACGTTTCCCTATTTACCTTAAATTTCCTCCACATTCCTTGCAAGATTCTTCGATGTCCATGACACCCTTCTTTTAGTCAACTGTGGAACCTAGGATAGACGTAATGTAACTCATCCCATGGGGAAACTTTCTGGGCTAGTCAAAGCCCAAGCGGATGTAACGCAACTCATCCCAGGTAGTAAACACCTATCCTAAAAATGCAACACAGTTTCCTCGAAGTAAATCTTGTTGAGCGGTGTGTGGTCTGCCTAGTAACAAACATCTTCTAGTTCTCAGAAAAAAAAGGAGACAAAAGAAAAAGAAAAATGGGATAAAATAAGTACCCCAAGTAAAAATAGCAAAGTTGCCATTTCACAACTAGTCTAACCCTGGATTGACCATCTCACAAGCACTCTCATGAGAGGTCAAGTTTCAAGGGTAGGCCATTGCAATATGTTGGCAACAAGCCATCATGGTGCTGCATCCTATAGCCGCATGCATAATGAGCAGTTTTCCCACTTGTTATTCCTTGGTCCATCTCCTTAACCTAGTCCTTGCCATACTTTATTCCTTTAGCACTCTTAAGCATAGTGAAGTGTTATCTAATTGGGTACTGATGAGTGGTGTTGGTGTTGTGTTCACCGTGGTGTTTCATTTTCTTTGTCGATGTCTCTCGGGCCACTCCTCCAGACATCAACAAGGAGGAGCAAATGAAACACCACCAATTTTGAGCTACAACACTTTAATGGAAAACTTGGCTAAGTTTCAAGACTTGGCAAATTTTTCTAAGTGTTGGTGCTATGCTTTCCAGTGTAGCTAGTGTAGCATGTAGCAAGACCTATTTTGCAAAATTTTCTAAGTGTCAATAGTTGCATGAAAATTTTTCTAAGTGTCCTACTATGCTCTCACTCTACCTGCTACACTTCCTAGCATAGCCAGCATAGCATACACTTTCATGACCAATTTGCCCAAGTGCCAAGCTAGAAGTTGTCGACGTTGCTTGGGATGAATAAAATAGTTCAATAAATTTTCTATCTCCTAGGTTGCCACGCTTGCTACACTCCCCAACGTAGCCAACGTAGCACATCTTCTAGGAGCCAATTCACCCAAGTGCCAAACTAGAGGTTGTCAAGGTCGCTTGGGATGGAAAAAATAGTTCAGAAAATTTTCTATCTCTTGGGTTGCCACACTTGCTACGCTCCCTAATGTAGCTAGTGTAGCACATCTTCTAGGAGCCAATTCACCCAAGTGCCAAGCCAAAGGTTGTCAGGGTCACTTGGGATGGAAAAAATAGTTCGGTAAATTTTCTATCTCCTCAGTTGCCATGCTTGCTACACTCTCTAGCATAGCTAGCATAGCACATCTTATAAGAGCTAGTTCACCCAAGTGCCAAACCAAAGGTTGTCAAGGTCACTTCAGATGAAAAAAATAGTTCAACA
>MNCI01030665.1:31735-52335 GCA_015680685.1 Gnetum montanum | reverse complement strand
TATTCCTTACAATCTCATGGTTCGAAGGACATAGATGAAAAATTCGTATCTATCATTATTATTTATTTATAAAAATAGGTACATGGCTCAAATATCCAAGAATTGCACAAGGTTTATTTTTTAGAAGAATATAAAATATATATAAATTAATTTTTTCAAGTTGAAAGGATCCATCTTGTACAAAATTAGTTCATCTTTTGTGTTATGTCACTCTTCCGATGTTTCCTTGCCTACTCTAGGCTTTGTGCATCAAAGTGAAGGACACATCAAATAAGAAAGGTTATTTTATTTTCTTCTTCATGGAGCATAAAGGATAAAATTCTTAGGTTACAAGGTAGATAGAGGTTTCTAATAAAATATTAAAAAATATTTTCTAGTCCAAAAATACTATAAATTTTCAAAAAAATCAAAGGAAATCTAAATATCCAAAGAAATTCAAAAAACCAAAAAAGGTATATTTTATTTAGCATTTCTGAAGGCTAGGTCTTAATTACCTCACTTTCAAAGGAATATACTAACAAATCCTTGACCAACATCATTACTATCATCAGATTATCCTCATGATCCCAAACAAGTCACTCATGGTCAAGACTTGGCAACAACCTGACTACTAACATCCTCAATGACCAAAGCACACATATCATTAGAAGGATAGATCTTGACTATGCATCACCATAAATCACTTGATTCAACTAATTAATGCCATGATATGGGCTAAATCCATAGCCTCACATGAACTTACGAATCAAAATCTAAGGTAGGAAATCAATCCAACAACACTTATTCCCATGGGATGGGTCCTACTACACTCCATTACTAAATGCAGATAGGTGTATCTAAAATATTTATGGCTTTCACTACCAACTAAATTAAAAAGGTATCTAAATTGGCCAAAAATCCATAAAAGCTCAAATTTCACAAAATTCTTGCAAAATCATGTTTATGTCACGAGCAAATCACAAATATTCATAAACTATCCAAGGACAAGTTGGTCATAATTTCTGCAATTTCTAAAATCAACCAAAAGATCAAAAATGTTAAGAATAGGATTAAAATATTATTTTTTGATTAAAAAAAAGCCCAAAATTATAGAAATTTAGTAGAATCTTAGCATATTAATTAAAATCATGGAAGAATAATAGAAGACCAAGAAGTAGAGAGAAGAGATAAAAAATCCATAGCAATATGGGGTAGCCATGTGAAAGGCAAGGCTTTTAGAATTTTCTTTTGTCTTCCTTTTCCACTTAATGTTCTCAATTAGTTTTTGCTTTGCTTAGGGTTTCACACTTGAAACCCATCTTCAAACTATGATAAGATGTATCTAGGGAAACTACCTATTTATAAGGGAAATAACAAAATAAATCAAGCTCAAATTAGCTTCAAAATGAAGAAGAGAAGATAGCAAATATCTTTTAGGAAAAATGTGATTCAACACTATTTTGCAAAAAGGAGAGTTTTATACCAAATGGTTAAAATAGATGGCAAAAATCAAGCAAAGGACGAGGCAGTGATAAAAATGTAAGGTGGCAGAGAAAAGGTAATATGCATATGTATTATGCATATATGTTATATGCATTATGCACATGACTATGCATTATGAATCGTAGTCAACCTTTTTCATTTTTTATAAATTTTATTTTTAAATCTTTTTTTCTTATAAATAATTTTCATAAGTCTATTTCATATTTTTCTCTCTCTAGCAACACTCTCGCACTCCAACATTCATAGCAGATATACCAAGACTCGAAATCAAATTTCATTTAAATTTATGAAATCCCTGTCAAATGTTCTACTTGATCGTTTGTTGAAATCTTATCTAGCCATTACGTATCATGGTCACCTAGTTCAAATATTGAAACTTTTTGGTATTTTAAGAAAATTAGAAGATGTAATGCCTTGAAAAATGTAACTTTGATTCTAGTAAACCAAGGGTCAAAACCTACATTTTCAAACATCTAGGACACATTAGTAAAGTCAAATTTTAGGCAGGACATCATCCTAAGGTACTTCCTTGAGAAAGTTGATTTATGCAATATTTAATTATAATTAAAAATGAGCTCAAAATCCTAGTTTAATAACAAAAAGTAATAAGTGATATGTTTTGAGTAGGGTTAGGGTTCATAATTGCTCCATGAATAGAGTATTATATAATCACATGTACATAATGAAAATAAAAGTTGCATAACTAGATGTGCATAATTAAGTATAAATGTACATAAAGAAATAAATGTGCATATCCAAACACTTGTAAAGGAATGATAATTGCTAAAATAAAAACTTCTTGGGGTAATTAGATTTCAACATTTAATCATAAAATATAAAGTAGATCTATGACTGAGCTCTAGCAAGAGTAAAATAAAAGATACAAAACTTTAACAAAACATCCTAGCAAGTAGATTGCATTCACTTATGTAGAAAAAAATTAACAACAACAACAACAATAATAAGAGTAATGATAGTAATGTAACCCTATGATTTAACCAAGAATATTAGAGCTAATTTATTGAAATGTATCTGATAGCATTAAAGAATTAATCATATGCATTAAATTAAATAACTCAACCTTGCAAATTCTTATACTATGACATTCTCCCCTCCAAGAATTTTCCTCCTAAAAATTGAGAGGAAATTTTTTTTCTCATATCTACCTCAATTTCCCAAGTTGCCTCTTGATTCCCATGTCATTCTCAAAGAATTTTTACCATAGGAATTACTTTACTTAATAGTTTTCTTTCTTCTCTATCCATGATTCTGATGGGATATCCATGGTAATTAATATTTGGTTGCAAATCTAGTTCTTCCCATTGTATAACATGGCTTTCATCTAGAATATAATTCTTTAGAAGAGAGACATGGAAGATATTATGAATTCTTCCTACACATAATAAAAAAGCTAATTGATATGCTACTTTTCAATCTTCTTGACTAATTTCAATGGACCTACATACCTCAAAGCTAATTTATCCTTATGTACAAACCTCATGATTTCTTTCATTGGAGATACCTTTAAGAAGATGTAATCACCAACTTGAAATTCAAGTGGTTTGCTTCTTAAGTTAGCATACTTGGTGTATCTATCTCGATTAGCCTTAATATACCCTTGGATCATGTGAACCTACTCTGTGGTTTAATCAATCAAGTTAGTACTTAACTGCATTCTATCTTCTATGGTAGTCTAACAAATAGGCAATCGACATGATCTGCTGTAAAGTATCTCATAAGGAGTAGCTTTAATACTTGCATGATAACTACTGTCATATGTAAATTCTGCTAAAGGTAATATTTCATTCTATTCTTCCTTATATTAAAGTGTGCAAGCCCAAAACATATCTTCTAAAATTTGATTTACTTACTATGATTACTCATCTATTTTAGGATGATAAGTGAAACTTATATTTAATGTAGTATCTAGATCTACCTAAAATGCCTACCAAAATCTTGAGATAAATGTAGGATTTCTATCAGATATTATTTTAATTAGAATCCCATGTAATCTGACAATCTCCTTAATAACTTACTAAGTAATATCCTCCACATATTTGGTGGAATAGGTAGCAAGAAAATGAGAGGATTTTGTTAGCAAATCTACTACTATTAGTATAACGTCATGTTTCCTTCTTATCTTTGGCAATCCTAAAATGAAGTCCATGCTAATTACCTCTCACTTCCATTGTGGTATGTCATGAATATGAAGTAATCCTCTTAGTTTTGGATGTTCTAATTTAACTTGTTGACAAATTAAACATTTAGAAATAAATTCAACTATCTCTTGCTTTATCTTAGGCAACCAATATTGTCTTCTCAAGATTTGAAATACTTTATCATTCCTAGGATGCATATAATATCTACTAGTATGAGCCTCTTTCAATAATTTCTATCTTACTACTTTGGGTATATATAATTTTCCTTTGAATCTTAACTTAACTTATCTCCTTTTAGTAAATAATTGTAGGAAATTTGTTCTAATTTTTGAAGCTTTTCTTAGCACCATGTATCTAACCTTTGTTTTTCAATAATCTCACCTACTAAACTTAATTGCATGATCAATTTACTTATTCTTCTAGTTATCATACTAAGTGGATTTGCTATGACATTTTCTTTTTTATGATGATACTTAATAACAAAATAAAAGTTTGCAAATAATTCAATTCATCTTCCTTATCACAAATTAAATTGTAGCTAGGTCATAAGATATTGCAAACTCTTATTATCTGTTCATAAGGTTAGTTTCTCTCTAAATAAAAATTTTTTCCATATCTAACTTCATGATTCTTTAATTGTCAAGAAGCATAGGTGATGACATATCCTTCTTGCATGAGGACACATCCTAATCCTTCATTTGTAGCATCACTATATACATCTAATGGTTTACTTGGGAATGGTGTTACTAAAATAGGAGCTAATGTAAGTTGTTTCTTTAATTCTAAAACATTTTGCTCATATTTTTCTATCCATTGAAATGACTGATGCTTCCTCAATCACTTGGTTAAAGAAGATGTAATTCTAGCAAAATCTTTAGCAAACCTTTGATAGCAACTACCTAAACCAAAGAAACTCCTTACTTTTGTTATAGTACTAAGTATTGGCTAAGGATTGAGAACTTATAATGGGGTTTGAATAAGTTTTACCAATTCAAATACAAAACTACATAGAGATGTATGTGGTTCCCCAACTTTGTTTCTTCAAAAATGTAGTTTTAAAGACACTACAACCTTTACAAAGTTTGAGCTCCTTACAAAGAAAGACATAGAATCAAAGAGAGAATGTAACTACACTTTACAAATTCCTTGCTTTTACATTTCACAATAACACAAAATAATTCATAAATGATGTAAAACTGAAATACAAAAATGCTACACAAGATGTATACAATGATGATCAAATCATGTGAATAATGGGTATCCTTTTCACAAAGATATTTTTTCTTTTATAGCCTCTATCCTTATCAAATAATCATTGGAATTTGTACAATGGCTACTTTGGATGTCTCATTCAAGCATGGGATGTCTCCCTGAATTTTTATGCTTACAAGTGGGATATCCTACTAGAAATTAGGATGTCTCACATGGGAAATTCTAGTTGGGACATCTCACATGGGACATTCCAACTGGGACGTCTTAAGGGTAATTGGGATGTCTAATGTTTTTGTGGAACGTCTAGTCTAAAATCTAAGCTGTCATTGGGACATCTGCTAATCTTTTGGGACATCTTAGAAGATATTGGAATACCTTTTTGACTTGTAGACATCTTTTATTCTTATTTTATTTGTTGAGACTTTGGTAAACAAATTAACAACTCAACTCTCATCTTGATCTCAACTTGATCTTGGTCTTCACCATGCTTCTGTCTCAATCTCATCATACTATTGGCAAGCTCTTATCTTTAGTCTTGTAATATTTTACAGGAACATTATAATTTTCTTCATTTTCTAATATTTTTGATATACCAAAAGGTCAACAATCTTCCCCTTTTTGGTGATGTCCAAAACTTGGAAAATGGGTTAGCATAACATCATAATTTAGCAAGTCAAAGCACAATACAACAAATCATACTCCCCCTTTATGGGCATCATCAAAAAGAAATTTTCTTAGGAAACTCCCTATGAACATGAGCTTTTTTGATAAGTTTCTTCACTAATAGGACATGCTTTATCCCCATGTCTTTACATAGAGCAGTAAGTCGTCATTCATCAAGAGGCTTGGTGAAAGCATCAGTAACTTGCCCATCTATACTAATGTATTCTAACTTTATATGTCCAAGTTAAGTGTGTTCTTGTATGAAATAATGTCAAATTTTAATATGCTTAGTACGAGAATTCTGAATAGGATTCTTCATCATCTTGATAGCACTACTATTGTCACAGAAGATAGATATGTGATCTAATTGGATCCTTAGATACTTGAGAGTTTTCTTAATCCCTAGAATTTGTGCACAAAAACTACTAGCTAAAATATATTCTGCTTCAACTATTGAAAGTGTTGTAGAGGTTTACTTCTTTGTTGTCCAAGAAACAAGACTTCTTGTTAAAAAGAAGCAATTTCCACTTGTGCTTTTGTGATCATCTATACAACTTGCCCAATCTACATCATAATACTCTATAGGATTAAGTGTGGAGTTGTTTGAGTACCAAAGTTCTTAGTTAGTAGTACATTTTAAATAATGAAAAATTTGTTTAATAGATTTTAAATGTGATTCTTTGGGATTAGCATAATACTTGGCACATATTCCAATACTTAAGGTTATATCAAGCCTACTGGGAGTTAACTATAGTAAGCTACCAATCATACCTCTATAGAACTTGAAATCAACATATTTTCTTTGTTCATCTTTGATGAGCTTGAAGTTTGCAACCATAGGTGTTGTCTTTGCTTTTACATCTGCCAAGGTAAATCTATGTAATAGATCTTTGATGTATTTACTTTAACAAATAAAAGTTCCACTTTTAGTTTGATTCATTTTAAATCTAAAAAAGTTGTTGAGTTATTCCATCATACTCATTTCAAATTCTATTTGCATAAGATCTAAAAATTTCTTACATAAAATCTCATTAGTAGCTCCAAATATAATATCGTCAACATAAATTTGCACAATGAGTAAATCTTTACCTTTTCTTACAAGAAACAAATTAACATCAACCCTACCTCTTTCAAAACCATTTGACATTAGATGTTATGAGAGCCTATCATACCAAGTTCTAGGGGCTTTTTTGAGTTCATAGATAGTGTTTTTCAATTTGAAAACATTGTTTGGATGAATAGGATCTACAAATCCTTTAGGTTATTCAACATAAACTTTATCTTGAATAGTCCAATTTAAAAAGGTAGTCTTTACATACATTTGATTCAACTTGATACCTTTGATACATTTTTATCATTACATTGTGGAGTTGAACCATCACTATCATCTATTTTAATATTTATAGTTTCCTCCACATTGTTGGTTCTTTTGTTGAATACCCTATAAGCTCTATTAATAGTTGAATATTTTAGAAAAATTCCCTGATCAATTTTGGGATCAAATTTTTTTCAAAGCATCTTTGTCATTCAGAATATATCATTTTGAACCACAAACATGAAAGTAACTAATAGATGGCTTTTTATAAGTCGATAATTCATAAGCATTTTTAGTAGTAAATCTTCTTACTAGAACTCTGTTAGAGACATAGCAAGCAGTGTTGATTACATTAATTCAAAAGAGATAAGGAATGTTTTTGTCATTCAAAATTGTTCTTCCCATTTTATTTAAAATCTTGTTTTTTAACTCTCCCCTATTATCACTTCTAATGACAATAGTGGGTGGAAAATTGATGTACAATGCCATTCATATGATAATATTGTTCAAATTTGGCATTTTTGAGCTCTCCCCTAATATGACTTCTAATGACTTTGATACCATATCCCTTTTTATTTTGGATTTGATTACAAATTATCATAAAATGATCAAAAACTTCATCCTTGTGATATAAGAAAACAACCTAAGTGAAATGAGAAAAATCATCAACCATAGTTAAAAAGTACATTTTCTTTTCCAAAATAAGAGTTTGAGAGGGACCAAGCTAGTCCATATGAAGTAATTCTAAAGGATAAGAGGTAGAGATGCAATTTTTCTTATCAAACCTTATCCTTGTTTGCTTTCCTTTTTAACATGCTTCACAAGTATTTAAGAAGAAGTCCTTAAGTTTGGACAACCCTTGAACCATATCTTTTGAGACAAGGGTTTGAAGAATTTCTTTGTTGATGTGACCTAGTTTCCTATGCCACATGCGAACATCACCTATATTGGTAATTAAGCAGTTGGATTCAAGGTTAGGATTATCTCCAAAAGCAATAGTATAAACATTCACTTAATAATTTCCTTCTATAATAACACTTCCAGATAGAGAATCCCTTATTATACAACAATTTTTAGAAAAGGAAACATCAAGATTTGAATCACAAAGTTAACTAACACTAAGAATATTATGTTTAAGACCTTCAACAGAAAAACACTTTTTTAATAGTAGGTTGATCCTTACTTCCAATGATACCAATACGTATGATTTGAGCTTCTATATCATCTTCGAAGGTCATAGTTCCATAGTTTTGTTTTGAATAATGTACAAATTGAGATTTTCCTCCTGTCATATGTTGTGAACATCTTTTGCTGATGTACCAAGTGCTCCTTTTTACAGTAAAGAGTGAAATTTATGCAATCATCCCTTTTTTAAAACTCTTATCTTTTTGCTTTTAAACTTTATTTTCTTGCAATACACCTTTTCTAGGTTGTTTTGGAAAGGACTAAGTATAGTGTTTTAATCATAAATAATAGAAAAACTAGATATATCCAATTTTTCCACAATAGAAACATATCATTTTCTTAAATTTAGCTAAATAATCAAACCTAGGGAAGTGTTTCATAAGATCTGATGATGCTTTGTTTTAAGGATAACCTTTATTTTAATCTTTATCATTATTTTGAATTTGTCTTTCATAGCTAAGCTTTACATTTGATAATTCCTTTTAAGTTTGCTTAGCAATACTTGTTAGTTTTTGAACCTCAATTGTTAGGTTTGAGTTTTCTTTCTTAAGATATAAACAATTAGAATTAAGTTATGCTATCTTTATTTTCTTATCATGTAAATTTTGTTTCATTTTAAATCATAAATTTTAAAAGGAAATTACCTCATTACAAAGTAGCTCATACCTTTCTTCCAAAGTGATTTCATCTTTTTCAACTCCAACATAAGATATTGAGTCATTAATAGTTTCTTGATTTGTTAAGGCTAGGCATAAATGATGAGAATTTTTGGGTGTATAGCTAGTTTCTCCCTCATCATCCCAACTTGTATAAATGTTGGAAATTCTTATTTATTCACTAGACTATTATTCTTGTAACTTGCAAGTACAATGGATTTTTGAGGCCATATGGCCTCTTCCATTGCATATCCAACATTGCATAGAGAAAATATTATGATCAGAAATGTTATATTGCTTACCTCATGCCTTACCTTTGCAGTAGATGGACTGAGTGCAACTCTCTAAGATGAATTCAATGAACCCTTGCATTCTAGCTTTCTAGTTTATGACGTTAAACCCATCTAACATTGGTGGCTTGATGAAATAAGCTCCCTTCATAGTCCACTCCTAAGTTGTTATGCTCAAAAATGGGAGTGCTTGTCTTTGATACCACTTGAGAATTGAGAATTTAGAAGGGGGGTTAAATAAGTTCAATCAATTTAAACACAATACTACACACAGATGTACATGGTTTTCTAATTTAGGTACTTTCACACTTGAAGGGTAGAATCCTTACACACCTTCAGACTTTGTTTCTTCAAAAATGTGATTTTAAGAACATCATAACTTTTAGAATGTTTGAGCTTTCCAAGGAGTGCTTTTTCTCAAGAAACACACTCAACCTCACAAGGTCCTAATAAGTGAAAAATGTGGTTTCAAGGATCCTAGAACCTTTATAATGATGTAAGCTTTGCATGGAGTTTTTTCTCTCAAGAAACATACTAAACCTTGCAAGGTCCTAACAAGCTCAACGACTGTCTTTCCATAAGAAGCACATCAACATCATAGGGATTACAAAGGGAGAAATAGAATCAAGAGAATGTAACTACACTTTACAAATTCCTTTCTTTTACATGCTCACAATAACACAAAACAATTCACAAATGATGTAGAAATGAAATACACAAATGCTACATAATATGTATACAATGATGATCAAATCATGTGAACAGTGCATATCCTTTTCACAAAGATATTATTTCTTTTATAGTCTCTATCCTTATCAAATAACTATTGGAATTTGTACAATGGCTAGAAAATAGCTAGTTGGGATGTCTCATTTGGGCTTTAGATGTCTCACTAAGTTTTTATGCTTGTAGGTAGGATATCCTACTGGAAATTGGGATGTCTCACATGGGACACTCTAGCTAGGATGTCTCACAAGTAATTGGGACATTTGCTATTTTTGTGGAATGTATAGCCTGAAACTTGAGATTTGCCATTAGGACATTTGCTGATCTTTTGGAATGTTTGACCTGAAACCTGAGCTCTATCACTAGGATGTCTACTAATCTTTTGGGATGTCTTGATAATTTACTTGAACACATTTTTCAGCCTGTAGACATCTTCCTTTTTTATGTTGTTTGTTAAGACTTTGTTAAAAAAAATGCTAACTCAAATGTTATCTTGTTCTCAACTTGCTCTTGGTCTTCACCATGCTTCTTTCTTGATCTCATCATAATATTATCAGGCTGTTATCTTTAATTTTGTAATATTCCACAAGCACATTCCATTTTTTTTTCATTTTTTAAGGTCTTGACATACCAAAAGGTCAACATTGGCCAATCCTAAATTACTTGAGTCTTCATTGAATCAATTTCCATTCCTACTTTTGACACTATATGATCAAGAAATTTTACTTCTTTTTTCCAAAATGAACACTTAGAGGATTGCACATATAATTGATTTTTCATTAGAAGTTGTAATATTTTTCTCATGTGTTCTCCATGTTCATCATCACTTTTAGAATATAAAAAAATATCACCAATAAATACTATCAAAAATTTATTTAAATAAGGCCTTAATACATTATTCATTAAATGCATAAATACTGCAAGAGCATTTGTTAATCCAAAGGGTAATACAAGAAATTCATAGTGCTGATATCTTATCCTAAATGCAATCTTTGAAATATCTTCTTTCTTAATTCTAAGTTGATGATATTCATACTTTAAATCCATTATAAAATATAGCTACATCCCTAAACTAATCAAATAAATCATCTATTCTAGTAAAAGATATTTATACTTACTAGTAACTTGGTTCAACCATCTATAATCAATGCATATCATTGAGTTTCCATGTTTTTCTTCATAAATAACACTAGTGCACCCCAAGTGGAAACACTAAGTTGAATAAGACCTTTATCTAAACTTTCTTGTATTTGAATCTTAAGCTTTTCTGATTCAACTTAGGGAAAATGATATTGTGCCTTAGAAATTAGTTCTATTCTTGGTTTGAGAGTGATTATTAGATCTATTTCTCTTTATAGAGGTAACCATGTTAATTCCTTTGTAAATATATCTAGAAATTCATTGACTACTGGAATATCAACTATATCATCCTCCTTATTTTCATATTTGATAATAACCATGCAATAGTTATGTCATTTCCTAACCATTCTTATAAAATTCTTAGAGGAAATCAAATCAATCTTAATGGATCTTCCTTTAGCTACAAGCAAGACTTACTACCCATCTTTTGATTCTAGTTGTACATTCTTAGTCTTGTAGTAAAGAAACCCATTATATCTACTTAACAAATCAATTCCTAAGATAATATCATATTCTTCTAATTCCATGATAAATAGATTTACATTCCATTCCTTGTCCTATATCCTTAATATAAGCTTTCTATACATGTATTCTACTATATATCCACTGTAGCTTGAACAAATAATGGAATTTCTAGACTTCCAAATGAGAAATTTAGTCTGTTCACTTCTTGACAATTAATAAAAGAATGACTTGCTCTAGGATAAAAAAGAATAAGGATAGGTTTTGTATAAAGCGTGCCTTCAATCTTAAGCATAGTGTTAGATTTCTCCTTCATATCTCTCTCTGGTATAGCATAAATCCAACCTTGATTCATAGGTCTTTCACCTTTTCCTTAATTATTGCTAGTTGCTCGATTCTCCTAAGCCATCCTAGAATTATAGTAATTTATCCTCTATTTTCTTGGACAACTCTAATATTTGAAATAATAGGTTCCATGCTTCTATTTTGCATAATATTCTCTTTCTGAATTAACTTTGGATAGTCATTTTTAATATGGTCAACTTCCTTGTAATAAAAAAAAATATTAGATCTTGGGACTCCTCAAATTAAATGGCTTAACTAGTTCATTAAATCCCCTAATTTGTCATTGAACTAGCTCATTAAATCCTCGAGACTATTGCTAAACTAGGTCATTCATTCCACTAGACTACATGAATTTTCCTTGAGCAGTTCTAGTTATAAATCCTATATTCCTTTTTCTTTCTCTTCTAGTTGCATCCTCCATTTGTTCACTTTCAACAATAATGGCTCTAGCCTATAGCCAATGTTACAACTATGATTTGGATGATCCCTTTACAAATTTTATAATATAGACAACTTCATTTTGTGATACATAGGAAACATACTCACATAGTTTAGTACACTTATGATCATTGGTCGTACGCTTATAATTTATGTCGTACGTGTGTTGTCTTGGTGGGTTATTAGGGATGACTTAGCTTATTGTAATTTCACTTTATATGTATGATTATGATGTCGTTACATGTTTAATTAACGTGATTATGTACACTAGCCTTGTGTGATGTGTTAGCCAAGTGATGTTGTTGGCAGGGATGTGGGGTTGGGGTACAAGAGCACCTATTCAGTATGCATTTAAGCTTTATATGAAATTTTAGTATTTATGAATTTGAACTATAGAGATATATTGTCTAATGCTTGGGGTGCAATTTTGGCCTGTGAACGTGTAGAGTGTTTGATAAGGATCTTGTAGGTTCAAATAGATTTTAATTTGAAGTCTTGGTATGTTTGTTATAAATGATTGAAGTTCATGACATTAGTTGCATATGAAAAAAATAAATGTAGCTTATGAAAATATTACATTTAAAAATAATAATAAGCATTACATTTTCACGTGATGTGCGCTACCTTGCTTATGGTTTTTCTTTTTGTTTGGAAAAAAAAATAAGAGAACCAATGAATAAAAGCAATGTTTATGCATGATGCATAAATCTTGTTTTTATTTTAAAATAAAAAGAGAATTACTACCTTTTGCATCGCATACTAGAAAATTGGGTTTTGTTTTATTTCTTTTCTATTTTGAAAACAGAAACAGGAAGTTGAAGTTTATCCTTTGTTGGTTTTCTTTCCTTCTTTCTTCCATTTTCCTCCTTTTTTCTAAAATTTTGAGCCTTTTGGATAGTTTTTCTTGCTCTAAACCTAGATTTGGAATTGCGGTGGTCATATCTACATGGGTGTGGAGCTTGTTTAGAGAAAAATAGAGTTCTATTGGATTTTCAAGGATTTTATGCTTGTTTCAGATTTTTTGCTATAACCATTTTAATTGGTGGGTTGTCTTTATTGTTTTCCTATATTTTTGTACTAGATTAGTGTATATGATTAAGCAATGTGGGCATGTTGGTGAATAATTAAAAGATTAAGTTTAGACATTTTATTTTTCATATTCCCGAAATTGTACATTTTTTGTTACGAATTATTTATTAATATATATGTGATGTATGGTATGATGTGGACTTGTGCAATATGATCTATGATGTTGATGCAACTGGCATGGTAGCAATATTATATTTTAGGGGCTGATTGTGGCATGAGAGTTTCAATCATCATTGGACATAATTAAATATTATTAATTATTAATTTATTAATCAAACATTAAACATTCATAACTTTGCTTCCAGGAGTTTGATTTAGGTGAAATTAGTGTTGTTGGGATCATCTTGGGAAGTACTTTCTAATTGTGGAATTGGTTTTCTTTTTTGGCATATATCACTTTGCAAGTTAGTATAGTGATCATTTTATGGTATTACATGTAGTTCAAGAAATATGGTTGTGGTGCAAAATTTTATTTTGTAAAGTCATGGTATTATGTTCATGGAATGAATAGGACTATTAGATGTGGATATATGTGGTCAAGTTATGTTGCTTTTGGATGTTTTGTGTTTATGGCATGTGTTGGCTTAAGCTAGCTGGCCTTTGTACATGTCTTCATGATAATGCTTGTGATGGTCATTGGTGGGTGGTGCTAACTTGAGGGTGTGGACTAGTTGGTGATGAGGCACCCTAAAGGTAGTGTGGATTGACCCCCACTATGATGCATCAGTAAGGCTCCTATCTCAAGCCTCATTCTGAGAGTGGAATAGCATAGGTGTGTTCGTTCCTATTGCCCATCCTCCAGAAGGTTAGTGGTTGCAAGTCATAGGTTGATAGACCCTAGCACTGGTTGGATAAATAAAAGACAAGCAGATAATGGCTATTTATGAGTACTTATGGAAAAATTTCACATGCTACATTGAGTGTGGATATACTAAAGACCACAAAGTCTACATATATGATAGTATCAGTTTGTCAGTCATAGCACTAATAATATATCCTATGATTGAATTATGATTGTGTGGATCATGAATTTTTTAATGGTATTGCATAGGTATGATGGCATGGACATGATAGTGGAAATGCATGAGATGTGGTGTAATGAATAGATCTATGTCATCCTTAATAATGCTTATGCTAGTGTTATGTGTGTGTTCATGAGTTACTTTTAGCATGCACAAGACTAACAGGTAATGTAGGTTACTTTGTACCCCACTCCTTTTCTCTAGTGTAGCACTTGTTGACCATCTAGTAGGGGAAGTGTAAAGGCTTTCCACTTAGTTATATACTAACTTTATTTAATTACAAGTGAAAGTCATAGGAGCCCGATGAGCATAGAGAGGGAAAGCAAAGGAGGGGAAAATATTTAGGGCTTGGTTACTATATATTTCCATGTATAGAAATATGGACTATTTATAATTGTATGAAACTCTTTGTACTCTTATATATGTGATGATGATGTTTATGTGTTTTTGTATCTTGTGGGGATAGTGCAGATTTTTTGTTTATGTAGAGATATTAAGTTTTATCATTATAATATATGATTAGTTTTTGATGTGGCATCAAATCTAGTGCAGTTTGACCTTAATATAATGTACATATCATTAGTTCTAATTTTACCATGCTTCTATTGTAAGATTACTAGTCATCCTAGCCATCAACCTACTCTAGCTAGGACAGGATGTTACAATACCTATCTTTAAATACTTCAGTGAATTATTCCCATTCTATCCCTTCACCTTTCCAATGCCTAACTCTTTGCTATGCTTCCTACCATTCCTCAGTTGCACCTTCTAACTGATATAAGGCTAAAGAGGTATTTTCTACTATAGTGTAATGCAAGCTGCGAAATTCTTTTTCTAATCCCTTTGACCATTCTATAACAACAGTGGAATTTTCAATGCCTAAAAAGGTAGGTANCCTTCTAAAATTATGAATCAGTCTTCTCTACTATTGATCACTTCCTTCATTACTAGAGCACTCATTATGATTATTTTGATTTTGATTTTGAAGAAACATCAACAACTACTTAAATACTTAATTTAGAGTTGCATGAGAATTTTGAGAATTTTATGGGGGGATATCATTGGCTAATCTTGTCCTCCACATTTTGAATTAAACCAAGTTTAGAAAATATAAATTAAAAAATATCTAAAAGGATTCTACACTATCTAAGAAAAACTCCATGCTCTGATACCAACCATGTAACACCCCTATTAATTATCTATAAAATATCCTATAAATAAGTAATAGAGATGCTACAAAATCCCAACGATCTAGATTTAACCTTAATTTACTAAATTAAAAGGAAGCGTTAAAATAGATAAAAATTATTAATTAGGAGCATAAATATAATAGATCAATATAGCATTACAAAATTGTATAATACTTGCATGTATAATTAAATAACATTTATTTCAAGAAAATTTGATATTTGCACAACCACAAAAAGGATGTTATCTAAAAATTCCACTAGCTACATCATAAAATAGTGTGTAAAATAATGATTCCAATGAAACTTGTTTTGCCTCAATCATACATCTATAAATAAAGTTATTTTCACTTTAAATTTACTAAATTAAATAATAAAATATTAATATATAATAAATAATATTAAATTTTCTTGAACATATAACATCTGTTAAAATGAAATATGTTCCTTACAATCTCATGGTCCCAATGACATAGATGGAAAAATTCATATCTTTCATATTTTATTATTTATTCACAAAAATAGGTACATGGCTCAAATATTCAAGAAGTGTATAAGGTTTGTATTTTACAAAAATACATTATATAAAAAAATTATTTTTTCAAGTTGAGAGAATCCATCTTGTACAGAATTTGTTCATCTTCCATCCTACGTTCCTCTTCTAACATTTCCTTACCTACTCTAGGCTCTCTACATCAAAGTGAAGGAGGAGTCAGAACTCCTCAAATAAGAAAGGTTATTTTATTTCCTTCTTCATGGAGCACAAATTTTATGGGATAGAAGTATTAGGTTACATGCTAGACTAATGTTTCCAATAAAATATGCAAAACATTTTGCTAATCAAGAAATGCCACAAATTTTCAAAAAATTCAAAAGAAATGAAAATATTCAAAGAAATATAAAAATCCAAAAAAGCATATTTTATTTAGGCATGTCTAAATGCTAGGTCTTGGTTACCCTTACTGCCAAACGAATATACTAACAGATCTTGGAATATCCTCACTACTATCATCAAATTATCCCCGTGATCCCAAACAAGTTACTTATGGCCAGGTCTTGGTAATAGCCTTACTACTAACATCCTTAACGATTGAGGCACACATACCATTGGAAGGATAGGTCTTGACTATGCCTCATTGTACACAACTAGAATCAACTAATAAATGCCATGGTCTCAGCTAAATCCATAGCCTCACAAGAAGTTAGGAATTAAAGTCCAGGGTAGGAAATGAATTTGTTAATTCTTGTTCTCATGGAATGGGTTCCACTAAAGAACACTCCACTAATGCATGCAAACAAGGGCATTTAAAATATTTGCAACATCCATTAACAATTGAGTAGAATTGGTCCTACAAATATCATTATTTTTTTCCAAAAATCCAAAATGTTTCCACATTGGCTAAAAATCCATAAAAGCTCAAATTCCACAAAATTTTTGCAAAATCATGTTTATATCATGAGCAGATTCCAAATATTTCATGAGTAATGTAATCCTATGATTTCATCAAGAATATTAGATCTAATTCATTGAACGACATCTAACAACGCTAAAGAATTATTCATGTGCATTAAATTAAATAACTAAACCTTGCAAATTCTTATGTTGTTACACTTACATTCGTTACATCTTTAGTATTGAGATTGAATGAAAAACATGAAGTGCACTTGTGTGAGAAAGACATTTCCAAAGGATTGGTTGTATCATTCCTTACAGATTAGGATGTGGTAGGCATATTATGTTTTTCCATTTTTTTTCTTATATGTTATCTTCATCTAGTGATTGAAGTTACGTTGGAAATCAGTAGGTTGGTATTTCCTAGATATTATTTTGTTAATGAAATAATTATCTTTAGCATGGCCAAGTCGAGATCTCATAAGTGTTGTTTAAAGTACAAAGGGGGTTGATCTGTTAGGCTATATCAAAATCTAGCCTTGAAAATCCCTCCATTGAAACTGATCATTTTGATAAAAGATAAATATGAAATTAGAATAGTACAAATCATGTTATGCATATGTGATTCTCACTTCTAATAATATATGTCAATCATCATTATCTTCATTTCTTTCATTACCCCCTATAGGATTCCTAGTAAGATTCCATGTTAGCAATGGAATATTTAACTTGGGAAAAGTAAACATTATTTTAATCAATTAATTGTGTGGCTTTCTCTTATAGAATATGTTGTAAAACATAAATCTTTAAACCTAAAACAATTGTTTATAATGCTAACTAAGATAAACTACTAATATGATCCCTGATAATGTCATCAAATGATAAGTAGTGAGTTATCCTAACATCCAACCATATGATCTATAGGTATCGTGGTAGACCATGTTGTAATCTATGGATGATCTAATAATAACATTTAGTTTGGTTAGATAACCGCAAATGGCTATATTTCGACCTAGGCTCATGGTGACTCTTTAGTCCATATGGTTAAGTCTAAGTGATACTTATGATGATTGATGTTGTTTGTTACATATTTCCAATCTATATAAAATGAAGAAATTCTATTTTAATTATATAATTAAATAATTCAAGTAATAAATCCTAAATTATCCTAATGTGATAAGGGTTTATTTCCTACTTCACCATCATGTTCTTAGACATATGCATTAACTATTGGAATTATCAAGCAATATCACTACTAGGCATAATAAGCAATGAGCTACTAAGATTACTAAGCCAATACATGTTAATGCTTAAGATCATTTTTCATTCATTCTAATATTAATTAATATGTAAGGAAGCATAATGAATATACTATGAAAATAGAAATAAATTGCGAGAGAGTAAATGTAGAAGAATAAATATAATGTAGGTCAGAGTATTGTAATGAAGAGAAATCCATCTTGGAATTTATTATTATCATGAAATATGCTTAGGTACAACTACTCACTAATTATTACAAGAAATTATAGATTAATCTAATAACGTCGACCTACTATGTAACTAAATAGTATTATAAATGTAGTTTTTGGATGCATATTTATGGTCATGACTACATTGGGATACATTGCAACTTGAATGAAGGGCTAAAATTTTGCACCTACAACATTACAACTATGATGTCATAGCTATTTAATGAACATAATGTATTTGTTGTTCATCATAGTCCAACCAACAAGCTCCAAAGCATGAAAATATTCTACCAAGAAAAAAAGAATTTGAACATTAACATGATTACCAAGAAGATTGAATATTGGTTGAGGGATAAAAAACTAGAACATCATACTTTTCATTATCCTCTAAATGAGGTACTATTAGAAAATAGTATAGATAGTATGTCTTGTTATTGGGCTAAAGGTTACTCTCTTTTTGAAATGGGGGTTGGAAGGATTATAGAGATACACTTGGGTTTCATGCTATTGTAATTGTTATCCTATAGAACTACATTATCATGATTTCTTGTGAACTACATTATAAGAATATCTAGGCTTGTTGGGGGAGCTTTGGCCTCTCTAGATTTAGCACCATCCCTTTTCTATGAAGTAGTGGATTAGGGATAAATATGTTAGAGAAGGAATGCATCTTAGCCCTCTCAAGGAATGATGTCTCTATGTGTTTGCTAATGCTCTTTGCTAGCATGATATATTTTGCATTGGTTAGTTTCTTAGATAATTATAAATACATCCTTGTGATACTACTAATCCATGGACTAACAAGTAACATACATGTTATGTCCTTATGCTATTCTTGTAGGTTCTTAAGAACATTTAGCCATAGTTAACCTTGAGTCTACTCTAAACACTTAACAACTTTGGAAATCCTAGGTGATGCTAAGCATCACTTTCCTAAAGCAGTGTCATTACATTTGGTATTAGAGCCAAGGTTTTGGTTCAAGTGGAAGACTCATTCAAACACTTTTTCAAGTAGTTACAAATGATAAATGAGATGTGTAATGACAAGTGAACAAATCTTGATCTTACTCTTGTCAAGAATTCAACTATGGGAATAGTTGTTACAAGTAAGCAACACAACCACGTATTTTCTTCTTGAAGTAGAAATGGTTGAATGATGTAAGAGTTGGTTAATTCCAAGAAAGTTGCTTTCTTGTTGGAATTGAACTCTAATACCAAAACAAACATGTTATAGCTTTGAACTTTACATTAAGAGATTATGTGAATTGTGAAGAGAATATTATCCATGATCCCTTACTTGTGAAAATAGAGGTATACGTTGCTATATTGGTTTTGGTGAATTTTGGAAGAAATGAATTTTATTCTATTAGTTAATATTTTTGATAATATAAGATAATTTTTTTTCATGAATTGAATATGAGGCAATGTAGTGGATTAGTGCTTCTTATTATAATGTGTTTTTTTTCATTATGTGGTTGTTTTTAAATCCATTGATCTTGTGAATGGTCCTTAGCTTGAATGCCTTGAGGACTCCATAATTTGGTATTACAACATGAAAACTTTATGTTTGTATGTTGTGGAATATCACTTGATTCTCATTCAATGATACTTTGTCAATGTTTCCTTAAAAGATCAACTCAGGATTCATAGAATACTATCAATAATATTTTAAATTTTTCTATTTAAAAATCTTAGGTTTGAAAAAATTATTCTCATGTCCTTGTTCATGGTTGTGATGTGAGTATGAAAATTTCATGAGAGTATCAAAGTCTTGGCTTTTTTATCTAATAATTTCTTAATCAAGGATTTTATTTAGGTTTTGAAATGGTTTTACTAAATGTGAATGGTGATTCATCCCCATGTAAAATAGCATGATGCATGGTTTCTGGCTTTTATTTCTCAAATAGAGGAGGATTTATATGCTTGGTTAGATGACTTACAATTGAAAACAAGTGGAATATATGAGAGTGCTTTTGAAAGATCATTTATTGTGATGGATAAGTCTATATGTTCACCATCTTCCTCTCATGTTCACATCTTGCATGATTGCCTATCCATGTGGAATGATGCTTTTAATTTCCTATAAAAATTACATTATATAATGATTCTTATTTTATGAAAGATCTTGACATTTAATACTAGATACTTTGTTAAGTATGAAAGTGAATAGAAATTGGATCTTTATTTAACCATAATAATGGAAGATGGATGATCAAATCTTCTACTAAAATAGTTTATTTCAACGAGGATAGAACATGGTTGGTTTGATGCTACCACATCATGGATTGATTGAAGAATTTGTGTGTGTTTGGGAAAGAGAGGGAGAGATAAAAAGAAATAAATACAGAGGCTTAGTGAGAGAGAGAG
>MNCI01030665.1:10175-31579 GCA_015680685.1 Gnetum montanum | reverse complement strand
AAAATTCTATTGTCAAAGTAGGGAGCACATTTTTTTTATTTTGAATTTGAGAAAGAAGCATAAATTTCTATCATGACTTTGAGTAGGGAGCATATATTCTTTGGTTGTGACTTCAAGTAGAAAACATAAATTTCTACTATGTTTCTAAGAAAAAGCACAAATATTTTTAGGGAAGGTAATGTCCCAAGGTTCTTGAAATGGGAGGAAACGTCCCAATTTTCTAAAAAATAATTCATAGTGTTTGGAGTTATAATGTTGCCTATAAAAAATATAGAGAATGTAGAACATGCTTAATAGCATGAGTGGATTTGAGGAAAGGCCCCTTTTAAGAGGTGGAGAATTAATGTGTTTCTTCTCTATTAAGGAATATTTGGATGCCCACCATAGTGAGGCTAAAGTCCCAAAGATCCATGCTGGTGCTAGTGCTAAGCTTCCACTATGCATCAAACTACAATTTCCTAAAGGTACATAGTAGCCTATTCTTATATGTAAAGGATTGACTCTATGCTCATACATAACTACCAAATGCAGAGGAAAAGGCTTACATGTAAAGCAAGTAGATTTTACTTGGGCTTGATAGGTTGGTACTACTTAGAAAATGAGACATGCATAGTCTTCCTTAACTTGAGTTACATAAGTATATCTAAACCTTGATTGGATGTCAAGTTGAGTTCAACATTCTTGATTTATAGCTAATTTACCTAGTTGTTAAACCTTCTTATCTAAAACTATTAAATGGCTATTGAGTTGTTTGATATGCTCAATATCCACTTAGCTCTCCACATTTGAAAAAATGCATTATTAACAAACAATTAACTTTTGAGGATGTTGCTCCTTTCAAGTGAAGGAGAGTTAAAAAAGTATGTTTATTTGGTAGTTTAAATATTGCTTTCATTTTTTACAATGGAAGCTAGAAGAATAATGGAGATTCACTTAGGTGTCATGCTATCTTAACGATCATCCTATAGAACTACATTATCGTGACTCTTTGTGACCTATGTGATAAGGATATGTAGGTTTGTTAAGGAGGCTTTGGCCTATTTAGCTTATGCCTACCCCTTCTCTACAGAGTAGAGGCTTAGGGATAAATGCATTAGAGTAGGAACATATCTAAGCTCTCTTAATGAATGATGTCTCTATGTGTTTATTAATGCTCTTTATGAGCATTATGTGTGTTATGTTGGTTAGTGAGTTATATGATTATAAAGGCATTCTCATCATGCTCATAATGCATAGACTAATGGATGACATATGTGTTCTTTACTTATGTTGTGCTCATAGGTTCTTAAGGATGGTAAAGCATAGTTCACCTTGACTTTGCTTTGGAATAATTAGTACCTTTGTTATTCCTAGGTGATGCCAAGCGGTGGTTCTAGAAAGTAGTGTCATTACAAATAAGGTACATGAAAAGTATTTCAAGTAATAAATAATTTTCTAAAACTAAGGCAAAAATATTTAAATGTTTTTTAGATATTTTTTCAATACAAAAATTAAAGAAAATGGATACAAAAGCTCAAAAATTATCATTTATTTAAAAATTAAAAAAATATTTAATTTGTGAATCTACTTGAAAATGGCCCCAAATGCACTTGAAAAATGCATTTTCTTAAAAGAATGAGAAATGAAAACTTAGGTCCAACTGATGTACAATGGCCCCTATCCATTTCTAAGAGAGGAAAAAGGTTTTTGAAAAATTAATTTTTAATCTTGAGAAATTATTTAAAGTTAACAATAATTTGCATTACATTTTTTGAGACATTTTTTGGAAGGCTAGTAGATCTGGTTTTTCCTTTTAACTTCAAAGAGCTTAACTATGATCTTTCTTAACGAGTTAAATATTATATTCTCAAAGATGTTGTTGTTCAATTATAGCTTTAAGAAAAAAAATTGCTAACAAAAATTTAAAAATTAATTGGGAATTTCTTTTTATTTTAGAGGCTAAAGAATAGGTCATTTTTTTCTAATTAAAGCTTCATTTTATCTTTAGAGAGAGTTTTTTCCTTCAAAAAGTAAGCGAAAACCTATAAGCATGCTTCTAAACTAGGGCAAGACCTAATTTGTTGTAAGGATAAAAAATTGAAAAGGCATCACAAAAACCTTAGAGCACATTAAACATAGAGGAGATACTATAGCTACCAATTTAGTTGATTTATTATAAATGTTACTAAGAAGGCTTGATAATTTATTGAATGACATTTTCAAAAACTCATATTATATATTTTTACCATTCAATAGATCTTCACCCAATAAAATTCGAATTTTAGTTTTAATCCTTTTCCAATAAGGATGAGTGCATTGAACTTAATGTGTTGATAAATCAAATTTTTGCAAGGCTACGATATCGAGCATCCAATATTGGAGTCATGATATCAGGGCACAAGCTACAATGTTAGATACCTAATATTGTGAATACGTGCAAGCCTATAAATATGACACTTAGGTGCATAATCTAGCAATAGTTTCATTCTAACCTTAGCAAAATTTTATCGGTTTGTTTTCTTTATTTTAGCAATTAGCACTTAGCAATGTGTGCCCACAGTGTGATGTTAAGTGATTGAATGGAGTCTTTATTCAAGTGGAATGTACTTGGACACATTTCATGACAAGAATAAAGATCGAGATTACTTTGCATCATTACAACATCACTTAGATTTCTTTACTATTTACTTAAAATAATGTTTAGTGTTTTGGCTTAGAATAATGTTTACTATTTCCCTACTTACTATTACTTTCTATGCATTTTAATATTACTATTGTTAAGTAGAATGAATATGAATAATTCCAATCATTAAGTATGATCATTTGCTAACCTACGAGTATTATCGCTTGGTTTGCCCAGTAGCGAGATACTTGGTAATCCCAATAATGATTACATAAGTTCAAGACATGTACAAAGAGTCAAGAATAGATGTCCATTGCACTAGGCTAGATTAGATTCATCTACTATTACTTAGATTTAGAAACCACTTCATTTATCTTATGTTCACTAGGAGTAATATGGCCCTACAACATCAACACATCATACACCTCATTGTGAATTAAACTATATGCATTGATTTTACTAGCTCACATGGGAGGATGATTGCAAACTTAAACCAATTACTAGCATAACTACATTACCTTGTCCATGGAATTCAATCAGGCTACACATGAACACTCATATCTCATATGGTTGGGTGTTGGATTACTCCACCACTTGTCATTAACATCATTGCCAGGGACACATTAATGTATTCTTAGTAATTAATTTCTTAAAGTTCATTGTATCTGAAACACAAAGTTAAACCTTACATTCATAAGAAAAGAATACTTTAAACATAACATCTAAAAACTATAATATGGCTTTAAACAAAGATCAACCATTAGCTACCCAAGAAGAGAAGAAGAAGCAATGATAGAATCATTGATGAAGAAGAATGGGGGATGACAATGCAAACAAAAATCACTTATGCTCACATTGATCTTTACTATCCTGACTTCACTTTCATCTTCCATCAGGGCAATCAGATGAGGTCGAAGAACATGCAAGGCAACATAGTCCTCCATCCAAAACATGTAGTACTTAACATGCTCCTAACTACCATAAGGATAATGCATTTGGATCAAATCCAAGAAGGGTATCATGTGACTTAGAACATGACAAGACCTTATGAATCCACAAAAGAGTAGATGAGGAGAGATGTTGCCATGGAGATCAAAAATGTACATAGCAAAGGGAAGCAAGCCAACACTTTTGTTGTCTTAGAGAAACTTGATGCTGATACATTTATTTTAGAGAAAATCCACTAGAACCATGAGGAGCCTTCAAAACACCTATCATTATACTTGAGAAACTTGTTAAAGCCCAACTTCATTCCACTTTTGCAAAGATAACTAAGGGGGAGGTTACTAAGTCATGGTATAAGTGGGACTGAAGACCAAGGGTTCCTGCCAAATCCTACAAACAAACATACAAGAGTCATGAAAGGAGAATAAGCAAACATCATTCTCTTGATACCTCATCTACCTCATCATGATCATCGGTCAATAGTCATGAAAGGAGAATAAGCCAACATCATTCTCTTGATACCTCATCTACCTCATCATGATCATCGATGGACTGTGCCTGGAGACAACACAAGTACTAGGACTATGACAAGAAAGAAAGGAGGACGCATGGCCATCATGACTAATATGCAAAACACTCTAACATAGAAGATGAAGAACATGAAAAAATGAGACAAAGGGATAAAAGAGAGGATCAAGAAAGTTTTGAGCACGGAAGGGATCACTACTAGAATAGAGCATATGAACCTGACCATGATAATGAACCCCTTATGAAAATAAGAAGCATGATAAACATTCAAGAAGCTATCCACATACCAACTAGGCACATGAGGGATAGCCAAATCAAATGGCTAGACATGAACAATAGAACAAGATTTTAAGGTGGATATAATGTTGATCCATAACATCACCTTCAAGCTTTTCATGATGCATGTGCCCTCGAAAACATCAAGAGTAATTGGAAAAAGTTAAAGCTATTTCCAAGAACACATGTGAAGGTGGTAGAGAGTTAGTATAAGTAATTAGTACCTAAATCCATCATACATTGGAGTACCATGCTTGAATTATTTAATGATAAATATTATACCTATTCACAAGTGACATTGCAACTAAAGTAGAGAAAATGTGAGATTCTATTAATGAAAAATTTGCAACCACATTAAAGATAGTGGAGGAAAGAACCAAGTAAGCCTTCAGAAAAGGAAAAGCCAAAAGGTAGAAGAAAGAACCTAGACAAAAAGGTAAAGTTGCTTTAGTGGCTAGGTGCTCAAACACCAGCTCTACAAATGAGAAAGGTTGTACTGTGCATTAATATAAACATCCTAAGGGATGCTATCCAGTCATGGTACATCTACAAGAGATGGGGGCATACACACTTAATTCCAAATTTATTTAAAGACAAATGCCCAAATGGTTATCTTATCTTCAAGGTAACCATTGACAGAAGCTTCAACCAATGTATTATCCTATTAAAACTTTGTCATAACCACAGAAGCACTATTATTACTAGTGGAAACAACCTTAATCATGGGCTATGCCACCATCTCATCAATAATATTCATACAAATAGCTAGATCCATATGGATATTTCATCCAACATTCAATATCACCTAGTAATGTAGCTATTCAGAGCTCACAATACTATCTACTAGAATACCACAGATTGATAACTCCAAGGACTAATTGAAACTAGTATGTGCATCCACCAAAATTTGGTCATTCTACTCAACACCTAAATCCTCTACCACCAGTGCCACCTCCTGTGATGTAGGGGGAATTACTATCACAACCACAATATAAGAATGCTACAAGGGTAGTTAATATGCATAAGGAGATGGTCACCTATGAGTCTCAACCTAGGAAATGATTGTTCTTTAAAATAAGTTTAGAAAATACTCAAAGGATGGGGAACATATCTAATCCCATCCCATCTACATCAAGTCCTTCTCAATGTAGTAAGCTTTCAAATTCATCATTTTCCAACATCACAATTGTCATGCTCACTTAGACCATAACTCATTGGATCAAGGTAGGAGCTCTCCCACAAAAGAGAACTGATACAGGAAGTCCCTTGGTTTATCTCCAAGTAGTAGGATAAAAACCATGTAAAGCTCTACTGGATTCTTGGTCCAAAGTAAATATGATATCTTAAGACATGTATGAGGCTTAGAACCTACCACCACTGAAGAAAATTAACATTCACTTAGAGCTTGCAGACCAGTTAATCACAGTTCCACTTGGACAGGTGGATGATGTGATTACTATTATTAGTGGCTTGTCTTATCCTGTTGATTTCCTAGTTATTCATGTTTGGAAGAACAAGGGAGAATTTCCAATTATCATGGGAAGAGCCTAGCTTAGCACCATGAATGCTAACCTTTGAATTCATGATTTGTCCTTGGAAATTTCCAATGAAGATGTGGTTGAAATCATACAAAGACAAAGAGTTCCATGTATCACATACAATAATAACAATTGCAATTTCATGCAAGGAATTTGGGCTATCAAATGAGAGGAGACTAAAGCATGCAATAAATGTGTTAAAATAATATGTATGCAAAATTTTTTGTATTTAGTAGCCACCCAACAAGAAGGCACCTAGTGGTTAATTACAAGTGAAGAAACTCAATCTGATAAGTACATGTAACTAGAAGAATAAATCATTAGTACCTACATTGTAGAAAAAAACAAGTTAGAATAGCTAAGGAAAAGATACTCTTACCCTCAAAACAATAAAGAAGAATATACAAACTGGGGATACTTGGAGATCCTAGATGAGATCATGGGAGTTGATCCATGAATTTATTAACATTGGATCTACACTGATCTTGTAGTCAAACCAAAATACCAATCTCAACAAAGAATTAATTCTAAACTCAAAGAGGTATTCAAGAAAGAATTGAAAAATTTACTAAAGGAGGGATTCATCTATCCTATTGTAGATAGTGAATGGTTCAATCCTTTGGTGATAGTTCCAAAGAAGGGAGGCAAATGACACATTTGCATTAACTTTTGGATGTTGAACTTAGCCACGTTTAAGGATCACTTTCCCTTGTCATTTGTTAATAAGTCTTGAACATAATTTTAGGACATGAGTATTATAATTTTTTGGATGGGTACAATAGATACAATCAAATTCACATTACACCTAAAGACCAAGAGAAGACCATGTTCACCAGTCCATGAGGTACATTTTTTTACAAACAGATGCCTTTTGATCTTTGCAATGCACTAGTAACCTTCTAGATAGTGGTCTTAAGTATCTTCTGGAAGTAGATAGGGAATGGTATTGAGATTTTTATGAATTATTTTTCCACATACAGGATAAATTTCAAACAAGCACCAGACTGGTTGAAGTAGGTGCTTAAAAGATGTGTTGAAACCAATCTAAAGCTCAATTGGCAAAAGAGCCATCTCATGGTCTAGGAAGGCATAGACTTGGAACACAAAATCTCCTAGAAATATATTAAGGTATTTCACAAAAATATTAGAGTCATCCAAAGCATCACTCAACAGTCATAGACCATGAAAGATGTAAAGATCCTTTTTAGGCCATATGGGATACTATAGGAGATTTATTGAAAACTTTTTAAAGATAGCTAGACTACTTGTAGAACTCACAAAGAAGGATGCAGCCTTTGAGTGGAATGAGTCATGTGGNGGCATAGACTTGGAACACAAAATCTCCTAGAAATATATTAAGGTATTTCACAAAAATATTAGAGTCATCCAAAGCATCACTCAACAGTCATAGACCATGAAAGATGTAAAGATCCTTTTTAGGCCATATGGGATACTATAGGAGATTTATTGAAAACTTTTTAAAGATAGCTAGACTACTTGTAGAACTCACAAAGAAGGATGCAGCCTTTGAGTGGAATGAGTCATGTGGAAAGACATTTGAATATTTGAAAAATAAATTAGTAAAAATAGCAATCCTCCAAGTCTAGATTGGTCAAGACATTTTCATATCATGACTAATGCTTCCAACTGTGTGATTTGTGCAATACTAACACAACTTGATGATCAGAAGAGACCATACTACATACACTATGCTAGTAGAAGCATCAAAAGAGCACAATTGAATTACATCACAACTAAAAAGGATCTGATGGCCATGGTGTATCTACTTGAAAAGTTCATACATTATGTGCTTGGTTACCAAATCCATGGCCACACTAATCATAGTGTTAATTGATTTCTAATGAACAAGCTAGCAATTAGTCCTAGAGTGATGAGATGGCTTGTGATCCTCCAAGAGTTTGACATCACAATGATTGATAAGAAAGGAATAGAAAATGTAGTAGTTGATCATTTATTAAGGTTGAAATGGGATTTAGAAAATTGAGTGGAACCTTTATCAAATAAATTTCCAATGAGAACTTGTTTACTAAAATAGTAAAGGCTGTAGATTCAATAAGGAAGTCATGGACCACAGAGTACATAACGTATCTCATAACACAAGAGCTTCTTGTTGAATGAAGTAGAAAAAAACATGAATAATTCCTTCAAAGAGCCAAATAGTACATAAAAATTAATGGCAACCTATACAAGATCTGTGTAGATGGGCTTGTTAGAAGGTGTGTACTAGATCGTGACAAGTAGAGAGTTTTACAAGATGTCCATGAAGGCCCATGTGGTGGCCATTATGCGAGGTGTAGAATGGCATTCAAACAACTGATGGTAGGCTACTTGTGGCCTACTCTATTCTGAGACACCATCATTTTCATACAATCTTGTGAATGCTTCTAAACAGATGGAGGAATCATGACTAGATATGAAGGGGCACAACACTGGATACAGCTGTTGAAGCCTTTTGATATTTGGGAAATTTATTTTATGGGACACATTCAACCGATGTTATATAGAAAAGAATATATCATTATGAATATGGAGTACTACTCAAAGTGGGCATAGGAAATAGTAGTGAAAGATTATATAGCCAAGATAGCTACCAAGTTATTTCAACAACATGTGGTGAACAGAATTAGAGTACCCATAATGCTTATATAAGATAATGGGGCCCACTTAATCAGTGCTACCTTTAAGAAACTCATGCACCAACTTGGGGTTAACTATACAATAACAACATGATATCATCCCCAAGCAAATGATCAAGTTGAAGTCACTAACCATGAAATTACTAGAATACTCACTAAGATAGTTAGTAAGTTTAGACAAGATTGGAGAATGAAATTAAATGATGCTCTATGGGCCTATAGGACATCTTGGAAATTACCTATATGGTACACTCCATATGAGTTAGTTTATGGCAAGTTTCCAATGTTGCTAATCCAAGCAGATCTTCACACTTTAACGACTGCCAGTGAACTTGATCTTGATTTGAGTTTAGCCCAAAAAGAATGTCTAATGAACTTGAATCTTTAGATGAGAATTAGCTAGTAGAACTCATGGGTAATGAACTCCATAAGCATTACTCCAAACTTGGGCACGATTCATGGATAAGGTTCTTTATTATAATCCTAGTCACTTACCTCAAAAGCTAAATTTTAGATACTTTAAAAGGGACCATACATTGTGCACATCACTTATACATATGGTGCCTTACATATCCATCACCCAACCAGTCCACATAAGCTCATCCCTATTAATATCCAACAAGTCAAACCATACTATGAATACCCTAAAGAATCTACCAAACCTACTCGATAGTCTTCTACTTCTTCTATCTTTTAATTACTAGATCTTCAAGATAGTTGTGGGGGAGTCAATATGGAACTATAGGTACCATGCTAAATTTTTCATGTTCTTTTTATTTTTTTTATTTTTCCCATTCTTTAATCTTTTCTCATTCTTTGATACTTTTCATTTCTTAAATCTTTGACATTCTTTAATAGCTTTTAATTCTTTAACATTTTCCAATCTTTTAACATTTTTTATTTGTTATATTTTTTCACAATTCTTACGATTTTTTTCCTTTTTTATATACTTTGTATTCAAGCCCTTTGTAAATAATTTTGATTACTAATAAGACACATTGAATAAAGACAATATGTAGTCCACTAAGGTAAAGATTTCTCTATGTTATCAAGTCATAAGGGACTGATTATTTGAACAATGAGCCCACCTCATCCATCCATCCATTTCGTTAATAAGAGGTTCTTACCATGGCCATAATGATATTCTTTTCCATCATAAAACTAAGAATAAACTTGTGATCATTATGCCTACATAGAAAAGTGAAGAACCAAGTGGAAATGAAAAGGGAGTGACATTAAGAGGATTTGTGGATTTTTTTGGATCAATGTTGTGAGTTTTATCATGTTACTAAAGTTTTATTATATCTTTGTAGATCTAACAAAAAATGGGAGTAAGAGTAAAACAAGTGCTACCTCAACAAGGCTGACACAAATAAAAATAAAAGAGCACAAAATAATTTTTTGGGGGTCCCACTAGAAAGACATGTTACCCATGCCTGAAGGTAGGCAGCTTCTCAGAAATCTAAAAGATAAACAAGTGCCATGAATAAACTCCTCCCTTGGACAATATGCCAAGTGGTGATACTCTTTGCAACATTGATAGTCTTTTAATTATAACTCCAAGAGATGAAATGATGCGATGTCACTGGATAGTGGTCTGGACTTGGCTTGAATCTTGGACAAAAAGGGCAGTGATTACTTTAACCACTAATAAAACACAAAGAATTCATTAAACCTATGGTAAGACACCTCACATCTTAATTTCTACAATCCCTTATAAGTCCATCTCATCTCACTAATTGAATAATCATAACTTATAGTTTTGTGTAACATAAACTTATTTTCCAAATTTGATGATATTAATGTGTGTGTTTTGCTAAATAGATATGCATTACATTCAACTCCTTAAGTGCCTAAGGATACTTTTAGGCATTGTTATACAAGGGCATTAAGGGCTAGAGCCTGCTTTGGGGAGGACCCACTTGTATAACTATTGTATCTTATATCTGCCAAGCAATCCCACATCATCTTAAACCTTCCAACAACACAAAATATTAATAAGCAAATGCCATATCATCTCAAACTATTCATTCTAAAAACATGAATCCATTACCCTTCTTATTCATATGATACACCTTCGTAGCTTGAGATTCCTTCCCTATAAACTTTCAATGATGAATTTTTGACAAAAATAAGCCTATATTCATCATCTAAACCCTCTAAGTAATCTTAAAACCTTCAAAACATCTCAAAGAATTGATTTTTTCCATCAAACCATCATGAAAAGTAAAATTTTTTGGGCTTCAATATAAAGTCACCGATATCAAGTCCACACTAATAATAGATCCCCAATGTCAAGTTCCCAATATTGGGCCCCTCAAAAAGTATAAATGCATGGGGACTTAGCTAAATTTTTCACCATTTCTCATTTGCACACAAAGGATATTTTTTAATTTTTCTTCTTTGATCTAAGCTCTAACCTCTTGGCTTTTCCAAGACATATCTTAATCATTATCGCTCTGATTTGCATGCGTTTTGAACCTATTTGATCATAGAGTGCTCATCTTAGTCATGGGGGTGCTAAGGAGGAAAATTTGAGCCTATTTTTCAAAAAATTCTAATGCCTAGAAGGTATTTTAAGGGTAAGTATGAAGTGAAAGTTGAAATGTTTAAAGAATAATCACACATATTAATGCCAAAACACTCAAATAATGTCCTTAAGAAACCATAACCATCATAATGAGCCATACATAAGAACAAATTAGACAACTATCAAGGTTTATAAAAGATTAATACTTATGGGGTACCTTTTGCAAAAATTTTCCTAAACTGTACAATCCTAATGAATTAAAAACTTAATAAAACTAAGGGTATGAGTAAGGTATGAAACCTTTGCAAATAAATGTGAACACCTTAGTAATCCCAATTCCTTAATGATTGGGAATGGTCCCAAAAAGAGGAGCATAAGGAGGACCCTCACAAGGAGTAAGCATATGACTAGGAGGCTAAGGTAGAGGTTGAATTGGAGGACAACAACCAAAATACAATGAGTAGGAAGATTAATCATTTAGCATTCATCAAGAAACTCTTGCTATAGGACAATTAACCCAAGAAAAGGTAGAAGAACCACAAGTGCTAGGAGAATGCCTCATGTTGTCACAGGATTGCCTTTAAGCCATCCAAGAAAGATACATCCTAACGACAATCATTATGGAAATGAACTTTGGCCCATTCATGAAATTTGTTCCTGAAGTAGTGTGGACACAGCTCCAAGTGTCACTGCTATGGTCGATACTATCACAGAATGACAAATCGTACCTTGGAGAGACTTGTCAGTTTTGGCACAACAAAGAAGAGGGTACTATAGTCAATATTGGAGGAGTCTCAATTTCATTCTCAATCAAGGTAATTGCAAAAGATCTGAACATACCCAAAAAAGGGGCAAGATTAGCACATCTATCAACCTGATCAAATCCTAAAACTAGAAAACTATGGTTGAAATGGACTTATGGCAAAGAAGACAAGGGTCATAATGAACCTTCTCTAGAAGAACGAATCTACTTCAAAATTGGCACTTATCACCTGTTTCCAACTAAAGGACTCAATCAATTATTCATTTATGTAGCTAGAGGAAGTGAAATACTAATGGGAAAATACAATGCCAACCTTGCACAAGTCTATTGTATGGAAATTCAAAGTCAATTTGAAGAAAAGAAGGAAGGAAAGTCAACACTTCCATTTCCCTACCTTATCATAAAGTTATGCAAGCAAGCCAAAATCTTGGGATACACCAATGACATTCCTTGCAGAGATCAAAATGCTTCATATGTTGAATTGCTCAAACTAGCACCACTTAGAAAAGATCAAGGTGAAGAACAAAAGCAAGAGTAACAACAAGAGCAATAGTAGCAGCAGCAACGATAGCAAGTTCCACTGTCGCTGCCACAAGATTATAGATCATTGATGAGTCATCTACAATAGATTGTAGAAACCATCAGCTTGAGAACAAGGGAGGAGGCCAATCTTTACAAATGTATCAACAGCACCATCTAGCCCACAATTTAAATAGATCGAACAAGACATATCTTACATTAGTTAAGAGGAGAGGTGCAATGATCACAATAGATCTTTGGGAATGTTGCATCATTCCAAGTGATGCTTGAGACTAAAGAGGAAGCCATAGTAGTGGTAATGTAGCATCAAGATACAATGGGAGTAGTAGGGGTGATCACTAATCACATCAAGGAATCTTTCAATGTACCTGTTGTACGACTAGTGGATGCAAGATGTAATTGGAGCCAAAGATGCTCAAATGTTAGCTTGAACCTCGATGACTCTTATTGACCATGAGAATGTGCTCGATAGACCATTGCAAACTAGGCAAGTCATGAAAACACTATTTGACATCCCTAGTGATGTTACTGCAGTACAGTGTAAACTCATCGCTACCAAAGGAAAACCGGTCATGGCTTAGACAAGGGCAGAGCATGCAAAAATGAAATTCTAAGATTATAGGAAGAGCTTGCAATCATGAGAGTTGAAAAACGAGATCTCACATAATTTATTACACTTGACTAGATAGAATAGTTCAAGATAAAGCAAATGAACCATCTAATTGAGAAAAATAAATAGATGACAATAGAGAAGGAGAAAGCAGCAAGGAATGCCTCTATAGTGGAAGCACAAATATATGCACATACCAAGGCACTTACCATAATTCAAGAGAAAAATAAATAACTTACTGTTGAGAACATAAGGTTGACAATTATCAAAAAGTGAAAAAAAAAACATTTTGGAGTAAAGCATTTACCAATTAAGGGAACAATTGGTGAGGGTCAACCATGATAAGAGCCACCTCACAAGAGAAAATAGAACCCTCTCAATGGAGGAGGTACATGCCATAGGTAAAGAAACATGAAAGGCTCAAGGAACACTTTCATGATTAGGTGGACATGTACAAACAAATCAACAAGAAGGAGATCTAGATCGCCAAACCCAGAATCAGCACCATTTCAACACAAAATCTTGATTGGCAATCCATTTTGGATAGTTATGCCCTTTTTCACCAAGTGAAAGTTAAAAAGAAAGACCTATAGACCAAAGATCTAAAAAATACATGGGGTTAGCTAACCTCTGCTATGGTAACTTAGCCATGTTAATAGTAGGCAAGCTTAGGGATGGATTAGAACTGCAAGTAGTAGTCACATATGCTTTGTATGAAAAAGAGTTTGTGGATTGTAAAGATTCTTTGCAGAAACCCCAAGTCACAAACTCTGAATTGGAAGTAGTGAAGGCTATCTACCAAGGTCAGAAGGATGTAGTAGCAAATCTAGTTAGATGATTGATAGATTATCATGAATTATGAGAGAAGACGAGAGCATTTGAAGAGGAGAGAAGGCAATTTTCAACTTGGTATGTCAAAGCAAATCAAATGTTTCCATAGCTACCATGCCCATGGGATGCATCAATTCTATCAAACATTGGTTCATCAGCATGGATAGTTCAAAATCCTAGAATAGAAGAAGAAAAGCTTCAAGTGCTCTTGAATTGGTAAAAATTCCAAAAGCCTAACGACAAGGGGAAGTAACCGATGTAAGAGTGACTACCATCAAGAACTACCTAAACTACATTGAGCTTCACCAAATTTTATTTTTAATTAAAGTTATCATATCATGTGTCATTTTTGTAAACACCACTATGGAAATTAAGAGTCATGTATATAGTAGTCAATGTCGTGTAAATCTACCTCCAAATTTTGTCAGGAATTCTATCCTCATTTTCTAAACTCAAGGACACGTTTTTAGCTAGTCGTGGGGATATAATAAATCAAATTTTTGCAAGGCTACAACATTAGGCATATGATATCGAAGTTGCTATATTAGATCATTGATATTGGGGTACAAGCTACAATGTTAGATACTTGATATTGTAGATACGTGCAAGCCTATAAATATGACACTTAGGTGCATGGTCCAATAGTAGTTTCATTCCAACCTTAGTGAAATTTTGTCAATTTATTTTCTTGATTTTAGCACTTAGCACTTAATAGTGTATGCCTAAAGTGTGATTACTTTATTCGAGTGAAATGTACTTGGATACATTTTATGACCAAAAATAAAGGTTGAGATTGCTTTACATCATTGCAGCATCACTCAAATTTCTTTACTGTTTACTTAGACTAATGTTTACTTTTTTGACTTAGTATAACATTTACTCTTTCCCTAGTTACTATTACCTTCTATGCACTTTAATGTTACTATTATTAAGCAGACTAAAAACAACTGATTTTGAGCATCAAGTGTGATCGTTTAATAACCTAGTAGTATTATCACTTGGTTCACCTAGTAGCAAAATACTTGGTAATCCTAGTAATGATTACATAACTCTAAGATGTGTACAAAAAATCAAAAACAGATATCCATCACACTAAGCTAGATTAGATTTGTCTACTGCTACTTAAATTTAGAAACCACTTCATTTACCTTATGTTCAGTAGGAGTAATATGACCCTACAACATCAACACATCATACACCTTATTATGAGTTAAACCATACACATCAATTTTACTAGCTCATGTGAGAAGACAACAATCGCAAACTTAAACTAATTACTAACATAACTACATTTCCATGTCCATGGAATTCAACCAGGCTACGTATGAACACTCATATCTCATATGGTTGGGTGTTGGATTACTCCACCGCTCATCACGTGTTAATATTTATTGTAAATGTATTAAGAAAGTTCTATAAGGTATGGGCAAGTCATTGACGTCACAACATATGAGTACGATGTGTGAGTATGCATTTATATAATAGAATCCTTCTTCGGTAATAGGAAGACTGCTATGGATACAAGTACCACTATAAATCGTAGTTTATCACTTCAATTCAATGATAGATTGTTGGTTCATTGATCAGCGCAAACCATAAACTAATCCACATCTATTATGTGGTAGATGCATGGGAGATGAGGGTATGCATGGCATACATATGTACCCATACAAAGTGCTCCAGCTAAAAAAATTCTAAGTATATGTCATAATAGATATAGAATTTGTAAAATTAAGGAATCAAATACGCAACCTTGCACATATTATTGCAATTGCGTACCACTGTTCTATGATCGGTTCACACTTAAAATATTTTTTGTATTATTTAAATATGTGTCTCTAGGTCCCACCCCTACAGGCACCGGCTGGTAGGGATGGGAGCCAAGAACACATATAAGCATAGTCAAGATGGTCATAGAATGTACATGGATGGGTTACATGGAATGACCCATGAACCATTGTGAATTGGTTTATGGTTTTCTCAACAATCAATAGCTGAATTGGAATTTTGGGTGACCCAATTGGAATCACCTTGACTTTTATAACAAACTTCATTTTTAGAAAGATTCAATAATTTTAAGAATGATTTTTATGACTTTTAAGAATGAATCATCCTGGTAATCCTTAAGACATCGCAACTCTATATGTTTTTTGACATTTTAAACACAACCATAAATACATTGAAAATTTTACAGTAAAGTTGAAAACCATAATTTAGCGTACCTAGCAAGTGGTCCAAGTTTTATGATAATAGGAAAACGTGGAGGAAAAGCTACGTGTTTTTATTTCTTGTTGAGTGGAGGCTCTCAGCAGATGGTGCACATATTATAATACTATTGAAACGTGGAGGATGCAAACATGGAGGAGAACATGAGAGGAAAATATTTAATAGTAAGGGAAATTCCATAAAAAAGGGCCAAGTTTATTTATTCATGTTCAAGCTCATCTTTATTTTTAAGGTTTATTTTTTATTTTTTATTGTGTTCCCTTTTAAGAAAGAAATGGCAACGGGTGGCACAACCTTATCAACAACATAGGAAATTGGACCCACTATACCTTCGAAGTGTCTTCACCCCATGCCTTAATTACCATACATGGCTATGCATGGTAGTATGTATTATGTATGCGTCATTATCCATCATGCTTTGCATGGTGAAAAATTTTAAGTATATCTTCATTTGAATAGTTTAAAAGTCAAAAAGAAACTTAAACCCATAACCTCTTGCTTTAGATTTGAAATTCGTACCACTATGTTATTTGGCTAGTTGAGAATGAAATCTGTTTTTCTTTTACTAAAAGAAGTGTTCCTAAGTTTCACCCTAGGCTTGCTATTATGCAGGGGTAAGACCACAAAACATGTAAGCATGGTTGATGATAGTCATCCAAGATACATTAGGTGAAACAATGATTATGCATAAAAGTCAAGGTAGAGTGGAAACACTTCCCTGTACCCTTATCCACATGGCTAAGAGTGAAGATGTCACTCACTATACTCCAAAATAGAAAAAACCACACTTAAGTCTCCAACCTTTTACATAGTGCACACCATTGTCCCACTCATAGTTTTTTAGGAATTTTGGCCACCAAAGTTGAGGCACCACAACTTTTTTAATAAACTTTACTTTTCGAAAGAAATTGATATGATCTATGTGTATGCGTTTTGTGTGTCCTAGGTCATTGGTTTAAATGTCAAAACCTAAACTTTATTTTTAAACAATATTTATGCCTTCGACATGTAACTTAACTTTGAAAAAAACAATGGAATGAGTTTCCAAACCGACAGGATTTTTAGCTATGCGCACGATTCCACACATAAATTTTGACGAACTGTTTACGTTGGATTTGGGACCGCATACAGAAATGGGCAGCGGATAATAATTTCCAATGAAATTTTGTCTGGATCTGTATGTATGTATACATTGAAATGGTCCCCCTCTTTTTGCCTTGTTCTGGATGTCGGCATTGTGCATTAAAATCTTCTCTGAATCTCACCAGAAACTTTATTTAAGTGGCCAGCAAGCAATCAAGATTCATGGTATCGGCATAACACAGCCTTGTTCTGAATGTCGGCATTGTGCATTAAAATCTTCTCTGAATCTTACCAGAAACTTTATTTAAGTGGCCAGCAAGCAATCAAGATTCATGGTATCGGCATAACACAGACCACAGAAAACAAGGGAGTACGAATGAATAAACACACACAGAAATCACGAGAGGCTCCAAGTTTGGGTCATACGGAAATCAAGATTGGGACGGGGCGTGCGAGGTGAACATTGCATTTGAATGGATTGGCCTTTGGGAGCGTCAAAGGTTCCGCCATGACTCACATTCACGCGTGTTTATTGGTCATTGCTGGTTTTTGCTCTTTTTCTCATCTGGGCTGAAAAAAGGAAAAACAAAACAGGGTCATCCTCATGGGTCATGGGTCATGAACATGAGGAATACTTTTTTTTTTGTTTGCTTATGATCCAATGAAGCCCACCAGCACATGGACAATGTTCATAGCAAGCTTATTTCCCGTTCATGACTAGTGCCCATTCTTCAACGATTCAAAGGTTTTCCATCATGGTAGGTGAGGTGAGTTACTCGGCTGTGGGTAGTTTAGTTTAGTTAAGTTGCATCTTCTTATAATGTGGTCATCTTCAACATGCCCCTATTGTGCTACTCATAGGTCATGGTTGAACAAAAGTATTAGCAAAATTATATGTTTAGCCATATTATGGCTTTTGAGTAAGGAAATGGATTCAGTTTAATGGTGATATTGCAATCTTCTGAGGATTAACAATATTTTGGATTTATATTTTACAATGTTTTTCTATGATATATGAGATTTAATTTTTATAAAAAGCCTAATATTTTTAAATTTTCTTTATCACATCCCCTGCTAGGAACTCGTTCCCACTTTTTCTTAAGGCACAAGTACCCAAACACGTTCTATGGGTAGGCATGGGAGCCGAGGACACATATAAGCATAGTCAAGATGGTCATGGAATGTACATGGATGGGTTACATGGAATGACCCATGAACCTTTGTGAATTGGTTTATGGTTTTCTCGGATTAAAATTTTGGCTGAACCAATTGGAATCACCGTAACTTTTATAACAAACTTCATTTCTAGAAAGATTCAATAATTTTAAAAGAATGATTTTTAGGACTTTTAAGTATGAATCATCCTGGTAATCCTTAAACATCCCGACTCTATATATTTTTTTGACTTTTTAAACACAGCCGTAAATACATTGGAAATTTTACGGTAAATTTGAAAACCGTAATTCAGCGTACAGAGTAGGTGGTCCAAGTTTTATGATAGTCGGAAAACGTGGAGGAAAAGCTAAGTGTTTTTATTTCTTGTTGAGTTGAGGCTCTCAGCAGATGGTGCACATATTATAATACTATTGAAACGTGGAGGATGCAATCATGGAGAACATGAGAGGAGGAAAATATTTAATAGTAAGGGAAATGCCATAAAATAGGGCCACGTTTATTTATTCATGTTCAAGCTCAGGCTCAAGCTCTCAGCACTTGGGAAGGTCTGGTGGCGGAGGCGGCAATTTCTGGTCGTGGCGCTCCCCGTCCTCGGTGATGAACACGGTGCCCATTCCGACGGACAGGTGGTGGTCCAGGTGGCAATGCATCAGCCATGCACCTGTAAAATAAAAATTTAGTAATGCCATCTTTATTAAAATAATATATCTCAAATAATATTCAAACTCTACCTAACTTGGAATAACTTGGAACTAGTGCGTCTCGGTTTTTAAGGTTTTTTTATTTTTTATTGTTTCCTTTTTAAAGAAAGAAATGGCAACCGGTGGCACAGCCTGGTCAACAACATAGTAAATTGGACGCACTATACCTTCGAAGTGTCTTCACCCTATGCCTTAATTAATTACCATACATGACCATGCATGCATGGTAGTATGTATTATGTATGTGTCATTATCCATCATGAAAGCTTTGCATGGTGAAAAATTCTAAGTACATCTTCATTTGAATAGTTTAAAAGTTAAAAAGAAACTTAAACCCTTAACCTCTTGCTTCAGATTTGAAATCCGTACCAATATGTTATTTGGCTGGTTGAGAATGAAATCTATTTTTCTTTTACTAAAAGAAGTGTCCGAGTTTCACCCTAGGCTTGCTGTCATGCAGGGGTAAGACCACAAAACATGTAAGCATGGTTGATGATGGTCATCCAAGATACATTACCTGAGAGTGAAAACACTTCCCTGAACCCTTATCCACAAGATGTCACCCACTATACTCCAAAATAGAAAAAACACACTTGAGCCTCCAACCTTTTACATAGTGCACACCATTGTTGTGCTCATTGTTTTTTTAGGAATTTTGCCCACCAGAGTTGAGGCACCACAACTTTTTAATAAACTTTACTTTTAGAAAGAAATTGATATGATCTATGTGTATGTGTTTTGTGTGTTCCAGGTCATTATGGGTCCTTAGTTTAAATGTCAAAACAGTATACTTTATTTTTAAAGAATATTTATGCCTTCGACATGTAACTTAACATCGAAAAAAAAATTAAAAAAATCGAATGAACTTCCAAACCGAGAGTACTGCGATTACCAGGATTTTTGGCAACAAAGCGGAGGGCGGTCCAGCCGTTAATAGGGATGCTGACGGTGTTGCGACTGATCGGGTGGGTGAGATTGAATTTGGCGGTGTCGGTGACGTGGTTGAAGTTGCCGAAGCCACGGCCAACGACGTAGAAATCTTGGCCGTGCAGATGCAGGGGGTGGCTCTCGCCGCCTTGGAAGCCGGTGCCCTGCAGCACGATCTGCACCGCGGAATTGTAGCGCAGCATCTTCACGCGCGTGCCCTGAATGGTGAAAGAGGTGTTGTCCGGCAAGCTCGTGTCCGTGAAATTGAACTTCGGGATGGGCCTGTCCGGGAAGTCGGGCGTGTAAACGCCGGAGATGTTGTGGTAGTAGGCGTTCAGAATGGAGACGGTGGGGAACTTGAACGAGACGTTGTTCAGGCTGGTAGCAAAGTCGCACGTTTGGTTGGGGCAGATGAACTGGTTCAGACTGACGGCGATCAACATGTCCTCGTCCAACTTGGTGGGCACGTCCTTGGACTCTAAGCCATGCAGCTGCCTGTGGAAGGACTCGACGGCCTCGTTATCGGTCATATCGGGAAGGTTCGGGTATGGCGTTGTCGAGTTGACGGGAGGGCAGCTGTACTCGATGATGGCGGTGGCGCGGGTCACGACGGAAGTCAGAACGGTGCCGGTGTTGGCCCACATGCGCGGCGCGAAATAGTACGTGCCGCAGGGCTGGTCCGCCGTTTGCACCGCGTCCAGAGTCTGGCCCGGGTCTATTACAATGTAGGATGTGTTAGATATCTTTCCATAATCCTTCAAGGTAGAAGTAATCTTGGCCCGCTAATCTTAGGTTATAAATTGAAAAAAGAAATCTTTGGAAAGGATTCTGAAATAGATCCAAATGATGTCATGGCAGACGCACATGAAACATTATGCATTACACTGCATTTCTGACAATTTTGAAAGGGGCAATAATGAAAATGTCTGTGCACGCATTGTGCGTTACAGCTCATTTCTGAAGATTTTGACGGGCCTGAGTGGAAACGTGTGAATGTACAATGAGGTTGGTAAGCAAGCAGCAAATGCACAATGACTGTTACAGCTCATTTCTGAAGATTTTGATCTGCCACGTGTAATGGAATGCAAATAATGTGAACGTACAATGAGGTAAGTAAGCAGCAAATGCACAATGACTTAGGTAAGCAAGTACAACACTGAAATATCTGCCACGTGTAATGGAATGCAAATAATGTGAACGTACAATGAGGTAAGTAAGCAGCAAATGCACAATGAGTTACGTAACCAAGTGCAAAGTTGAAGGAACACTTCCGTGATCAGGTGGGGATGTATAAACAGATCCTAGAGAAGGAGATCCATATGGCCAAAGCTCAAATCAACAGCATTAGTGCCCAGCACACTGATTGGGGGGCCATAGTGGACACTTATGTCTATGCCCACCAGGCGGAAATTAAGAACCGGGACCTGCAGATCCAAGACTTAACTGAATACATGGAGTTGGCAAACCTTCG
>MNCI01030661.1:112436-142983 GCA_015680685.1 Gnetum montanum | reverse complement strand
GCTAGTTAATTTAGACTTAGATCATTAGTTAGAGTTAGTTAGTTTCTCAACCCTTCCCTCTTATAGCTTAGAAGATAAACCTGAAAATACCAAAAAAATCACATACCTCAGACTTGCTTAACCATACACCGTGACACTTACAAGCAAGCCTGGGAAGACAACGAATGATTAACCCCAAGTATTTCTTGTGGTGTTAAGGCATTTAGTCTGCGGAGTTCGACCAGATCGCGCGTGCATGCTCGTATTCGTATGGTTGAGTGTAGGGGGTACCTCGCCACTCATCACACATGGAGTAGTAAGATCTATGGAAAAAGCTAAAAGAGACAACCATTCCCCTTAATGTCACATTCCTTTCCATTCTCTCTTGGTCCTTATTTCTTCAAAGCATAATGATCATGAGTTAATTTTTAGTTTTTATGTGAGAATAAGTTAGTTTTTTAGAGTATAAGATAATAATTTATTATTTTTATAGAGTTTTTAAAAATAAAATATAGGAAATTTTTGGATTAATGGACATTTGTAATGTTATTTTGGCCCCAATCCATATATATATATATATATAATTTTTAGGGTTATCTTATCATTGGGACTATACTGTGTTATTTTTAGTAAACTTTGCCCCACTTGTCACACATATATATCCAAGAATCTCTTGGAAACTAGCATCATGAAATCATCAATGTAATTTTAGAAAGAATTTCATTATTTTATCATCAATTCATCAAGCTTTTAGAAATTTAGAAATTCATCAACATCATTCATCATTATTTACTTAATCTTGGAAGTTAAACAATTAGAATTTGGGTCATTCACTATTTTGATCATATCCTAGTCATTTCATAATAATTTTCAGGGATTCTAGATTTTTTCGAAAGCTAAAATAGGTGGTTGCATTTAGTTAAAGTTTCATCTTAATATCTATTATAGTTTGGGAGATATTCACTTTGAGGTTTGATTTATTTGAAAGATAATATCTGTGGGAAGTTTCAGTTGAAATTTTACCATCCAAAACATAACAACATTGGAGTTATCATCTCTCAAAGTTGCACTACCAAAATTACTATGATTTTTGATAAGTTGGAAAGAACATAATATAACCTTAGCTTCTGGATATCTTTTGTAGTACTTATTATTTCTAAATTGTAGAGAAATTTCTAAGCTTTCTGAAAATACAAATTTTATTAGTTGATTCATTGTGAAGACAAGATAACTAGGTAATTTTTTTATTGCCTAAAATTTCTTCACTTGGTATTGGAATATCAAGTTCATCTTCAAAAATAAGCATAAAATACATATCTAGATGCTCTATCATGTTTGATGGCTCTCAAAATTTTAGCCTATGAACAAGGATGACAAAAGATCTCTTTAAACCTAGTCATTGTTGGAAAATAGTTGAAACAGGTTTCAAATTCATTCGTGATTTTGAAGATCTCACCAAATTACAAATTAAAGAATATGAAACCAAAAAGAAAAATAACAATTTAGCTCTCATGATGTAATTGGCTAGTATCTCACAAGTTATTGGTAGCAAATATAGTCTTCATACTATTGCTAAAGAAGTGTGGGATAATCTCAAATTAGAATATAAGGGAAGCTTGAAAAATCAACAATTCTAGCAACTAATTTACAAACAAAAATTCAATACCCTAGAAACTGGAAGAAATAAAAGTGTCAGACTTCTTTAATATAATGTATGATAACTTATGAAAAATAGATGAATATGGATGTAGATATACTGACATAAAAAAGGTTTAAAAAGTTATTCAAGCTCTCTACATAGATCCAAGATTTGAAAACATGATGGAAAATATTAGTCTTTCAAAGGACTTCAACATGCTTAATATTAATAAATTAGTTGCTCAAGTCAGAACCTTGCAAATTATGAAGAATAACAAACAATTTAGTGAAGATGATAAAGCCTACATAACTAACCAAAGAGGAAGAAATAGACAAGGAAGATTTAGAGGGAGAGGAAGATTCAATTATTAGAATAGAGATAAGAAAACAAACTTAGTAGAAATGGTGATCAAAATACAAGAGGAAGAGGAAGATGTTTAGCTACAGGAAGAGGTAGATGCAATCAATTTGAAAGACAAAGATAGGGTTACGACTTAATACAATACTACCATGTTTACAAAGTAAAAGGCCATACCATCGATCAATGCTAGACTAGAATAAGTTTTGAAACAATACATTGGTAAACTTTAAAAATAGAATAAGATACTCATCATCTCAAAAAGATATTGAAGAAGAAGAACTAGGAATTTTTAATTCAATTAGAGAAATAAAGTAAGATTCTTTGATCGTAGACAACGAGTGCTCCAATCACATGACACCTTACAAAAATTAAATTCTAAATTACCAAACAAATAATAGTCTTGGCATATCAAAATTGGAAATGAAAAATACTTAAAATTAGAAGGAATAGGAGGAGATTATGTAGTTAAATGAAGCAATAGGGAAAATTCAGACTTTCCAATGTGTATTATGTTCGTAATCTTTCCAACCCTCTCATCTCTATTGGACAAGTCTCTAATGGAGGCAATAGTATTAATTTCAAGAGAAATTTCTACATAATTAAAAAACCTAATGGTGAAGAAATCATGAAAATAAAAGCCTTGAATAATATAATATAGTGCCTTGAATGTGACTATCTCAATGAAAAATAAGACATCATAAGCAATCATACTAGTCAAGAAAAGCATGTCCTTACAATAAAAGCCAATCAAATGCAAAACAAAGAGGAAGTTAAGGAAAAGGATAATGAGGATTTCAACAAGTCTAGACTTTAGCATGGAATTCTTGGTCACACCTCCTATTACAAAATTGAAAGAATGATCATATAGGAAAAAGCTATAGAAATAAAAATTTTAGATACTCCTCAAGACAAATGTGAGACTTGCATACAAGGAAAGCAAACCAATTCTCCTCACAAATCTTACATGATAAAGAAGGAAACTCGATTTGATATTCTATGCATGGATCTTAATGGGCCAATGCCCACTATTTCAATAGGAGAGATAAATTATATCATGATCATAGTAGATGACTACTTAAGATATACTTGGACATACAATCTGAAGTAAAAAGATGACACCATCAAATACTTTGAAATTTTCAAAAACTGATTCAAAATTCATAAATGTCAAGATTAAGACCATAAAATTAGACAAAAGAGGTGAATTCATAAATAAATATTTTAACAAGTTTTATAAAGAAAATAATATCTTTCATCACACCACATGTGAAAATAGCCCACAATCAAATGAAGTAGCTAAAAGAAAGAATAGAATAATATAAGACATGATAAGATGCTTACTAAAGCATGCTTCATTGCCTAACCAATCTTGGAGTACAAGAACCATAGATACTTATTATATTTTTGAATCATTACTAAAATCAATGAAGAAATATTTTCATAGTAAGTTCTATATAATGGAATTCCTAACTTGAGTCATATGAGAATATTTGGGTGTCATTGCTATGTAAAGACCCCAAAACAATTCATTGACAAACTTGAATACAGAGGAAAAAATTCATCTTTCTTAGTTATGATTTCCACATTAGTGGATATCAGGGCTACAATTGAATGAATCAAAATGGTATGTTTTAAGAGATGTTATATTTGATGAGATAAATTTTGGTACATGCAATTTTTTCAAAAAATAAATAAATAAATTAGATACATATCAAAGTTCAAAACCATGGATTCAAAGAGACCATCCTCACACTCAAATGTTAGACATAAATTTTGAAAGAAAAACTACAAGATCTCACAATATTATAAATATGACATATTTGGCAATCTCAAGTGAAACAACAAATGTCATTGAAGTCATGAAATTAAAAGTTTGGAAAGAAGCCATGGATAAAGAGTACAATGCCATCCTAAAAAATAACACATGGAAATTAGTGGGCATAACAAAAGATAAGAAGGTTATTGATTGCAAATGGCTGTATTAAACAAAGTACAATGAAAAAGAAGAAGTCACACCACATAAAAAAAGACTTGTGACAAGAGGATTTAAACAAAAGAAACACATTAATTATGAAGAAATCTTTGCATTATTGGCTAAATTTAAAATCATCAAGCTCATTTTATTTATAGTAGTACATAAAGATCTAAAGCTCCAACACATGAATGTTAACAAAACATTACTAAATGAATACATCAAAGAAGAAGTATACATCTACTAGCTTAAAGGTTATGTTATCAAAGGAAAAGAGAATAGAGTGTGCAAAATCAACAAAGCCCTATATGACATAAAGCAATAACCTAGGACTTGGTTTGAGAGGATTAATGACTATTTCATTAGAAAGAATTATTAAAATTACATGTTTAAACCAACACTATATTTCAAGAAGGAGGGAGATGAATTCATCATCATATCACTATATGTAGATGACATTATCTTTATTGCCACCAATAAAAGGTTAGTAGAAGATTTTAAGAATGACAGGAAAACAAAATTTGAAATGAAGGACCTTGGAGAACTTAAATACTTCTTAGGAATTGCAATGAACTAGGACGAGGAGGGAATGAAGATTCATCAAACCAAATAAGCAAATTCCATCGCTGAAAAGTTCAATCTAAAGAATGAGAAACTAGTCAACAGTCCTTTGTCATATAGTTTAAAGTTAACCAGCAAAGATAAGACTCCTCTCATAGATGCAATCATGTATAGAAAGATGATTGGATCACCTCAGCTTCATTGCCATACCAAACTAGATTTAGAATATTTAACATCATACTTATCTAGATTCATGTAAGAGCCAAGAAAATCTTACATCCAAGAACTTGTGCATCTCCTCATATATGCAAAAGGAACATGAAACTTTGGGATTCAATTCAGTAAAGAAGTAGATATTAATTGGGCAAGAGATAATGATAATAGAAAATCCACATTAGGAGCTCTCATTATGCATGAAAAAAATTCAATATATTGGAAATTAGAGAAATAACCATCCATTAGCTTATCTACTTGTAAAGTAGAATTTATTGCTATAGCCGAATGCCTCCAACACATAATATGACTAAATAAAATTTTTCCACATTTGGAATTTAAAGTTGATCTCCCTACAAATTTGTACTATGGCAATACAACAACTATTCAACTATTTCAAGACTATGTGCATCAAAAAAAGTTCAAATACATTGATATCAAAAACTATTTCATCAAGCAAAGAGTGAAAGGATGAATTATCAAACCCATTCACATAAGTTCAAAATAAAAACTTGCTTACTTACTAATAAAAAATATTTTATCTCATAGGATCAAGTGCCTCAATGAATCTATAGGAATTCAAAGCATGACAAAGAAAGGTGAAAGCAAAGATGAGAATGAAAATTTCCTTCCATTCTAAGGAGGGATTATTGGTTTTTTTATAGGCAAAGATAATAATTTATTATTTTTATAAGAATTTATTCTAATAAAATATAGAAATTTTTTGGATTGATTGGTAGTTGTAATGTTGTTTTGGCCCCAATCCATATATATATATATATATATATATAATGTTTAGGGTTATCTTATCATTGGGGCTATATTGTGTTATTTTTAGCATACTTTGTCCCACATGTCACATATATATGTCCAAGGCATTTCTTGGAAATTTGTATAATGGAATCATCAATGTAATTTTAGCAAGAATTTTACTATTTTATAATTAATTCATTAATCTTTCAGAAATTCATCAATTCAAAAATATCATTCATCATTATTTACTCAATCTTGGAAGTTGAATAGTCAAAATTTAGGGCATTCATTATTTCATTCATATCTTAGTCATTTCATAATATTTTTCAGTGATTCTAGATTTATTTGAAGGTTAGAATGGGTAGCTATGTTCAATTATAATTTCATCTCAATAGTTATTACAATTTGAGAATATTTACTCTGAGATTTGATTTATCTGAAAGTTAATATTTTTGGGAAGGTTTTGTTAAAATTTTACTATTTGAAACACAATAATGTTGAGTTATCATCTCTCAAAGTTACAAAATTACCATAATTTTTGATAGTTTAGCAACAACATAACATAACCTTAGCTTTTAGATATCTTTTGTAGTACTTCTTGTTTCCAAATTGTAGAGAAATTCCTAGGCCTTATAAAAATATAAATTTTATTATTTGATTCATTGTGAAGATAAGATAAAGAATTAATTCTTTTGTTGCCTGAAATTCCTTCAAAATCATATTACTTTCATGGTGAGAATATCTTCTTTATCGAGAAAAGATGGATGGATGACATGGTCTAACTACTTATACAATTATTTACCCAGTATCTTTATAGTATAGAACATAATCCAAATAAAAAATTTGGCCTCTAAACAAACGTAATAAAATGTATTAACATAAAACATAAAACATAAAATTTTAAGCATAAAACATAAAACCTAGAACATGAAATATAAAGTTAATTTATGAAAAAGGAAAATTTGTAAGAAAAGAAAAAGAAAAAGAACATTGCAATACAAGAAGTGTAAAATCAGTCCTCTTAAGATATTAGTTCATATGGGTATGTTCCCCATGACTAGGTTTGAAGATGGAGATATGAAAGACAAAATAAGCTTAAGTGTTGGTAGAGGTGGCATTGGAGTGCATGGCTACTTGGAAATTCATAAATAGTTTTACCTATTACTTGTTGAAAAATATCAATTAATTTAGATATTCAAGATTGTAAATTTACATGGCACTTGATTTAAAAGTAGGATGTATAATGTAAGGCACCTTCCATAGTGTTTGATGTTTTTTATGTTAAGGTACATGAGTAGGATTCTAGTAGAGGACCTTCTCTCTTGGTTAAAATTCTACATGTCATATCTTAGTGTCATTATGTTGCTTGATATAATGCTTGTGTATTTCATTCATCATAAGGGCTACTCTCCTATTTTTTTCTAGTATGTTAAGGTAGACTAATCATTTTTTTATGCTAAACTAATGTCAAGCTAAAGTTTGCAAGTAGTGTTAAGTGAATGAAGATCAGTTTGGATGGGAATCTTGGATAGTTTTTTGTACACTAATTTATATGGAGAGTAGCATAGAAGAGGTTTCCATGTAAAGCAATAAGTCCATAAGACATCATTGAGTTTTGTGCTCCAATCTCTTCTATACTTGCTAATAGTCCTAGTAAGGATATGCATGATCTTTCTTTTTGTTACTTTAGCTTAACTATTGTCTTGAGAATGGTAGGGTATAGTTATTTTATGTTCTACCCATAAGAATCTCATTAGTATATTGAAACTAGCACTTGTAAATTAAGTTCCATTATTAGAAATAAGTGCTCTATATACACAAAGCTTATTTACCACTTGTTGAAAAAACCTAGCCACTGTTGCTGCTATGTAATTAATTATACTTATGGCTTCTACCCATTTGGTATAATAGTGCACCTTAATAATAATGTAGGATTTTCTACTAGACATAGGTATGATGGAACCTAAGAAATCAATTCCATACAAATCAAGAGGTTTCAATGGTTGGATCCATTATTGTGGACCCTCAAGCCTACTAGTCATCCCACCATCACATTAACATCGTTCATGAGAATTTGTGAAGTCTATGCATCCTTGAAGACTATCAAGTAGAAATATCCTACCATGAGAATTTTAATGGCTATTCTCTTATCTACATAGTGGCCTTCACAAGGCTCTTCATGGTGCCTTGGAGAATTCTAAAATGATTATCATTAGTATCAAGTTGTTTACATAGATTTCATAGAGATTACCCTCTATCTCCATATAGCACTTGACTTGGTGGAGGAATTTTTGCTTTTTCCTCCTATTGCATTCAATAGGAAATTTTTATGTTATTACATATTAAGAAAGTTTGTGTATCATGGTTTAGCTACTTCAAAGATTATCATTATTACCTTTGCAAATAGTAGTTCATTAGGAAATTAATCAAAGAATGACTCTTATTTAGTCTTATTATCTTGTTGTAATTGAGACATGATCAGCTATTATGTTTTTGGTTCTCTTTCTATCTATCATTGTAATGTCAAAATCCTTCAAAATCACTAGCCATCATATGATACAAGGACTAATTGCTGGTTTGTTCATGAGGAAGCATATTGCATTATGGTCCATGTGCATAAAGGCTTGATATCCAAGCATATAATATTTGAATTTTTCTAAGGTGTACATCACAATCATCATCTTCTTCTCTATAATGGTGTAGTTTAATTATGCACTCACAATACTTTTGCTTGCATACTGGATGTAATATAAACATTTTTGAGCTTCTAGCTATGTAATAATTATTCCAATGCAAAGCTAGATGCATTAGTCATGATGTAAAATGATCTAGACTAGTTAGGAGCTTAAAAAATTAGAGTTTCCACAAGTTTCTACTTTAAAATTTCAAATGTGTGATCGCATACCTTAGTCCATTCAAATGGGACATTTCTCTTTGTCATCTCTCCTAGTTTTCAATGATTCTTCTATAGTAGCTAGTGTGTCCAAGGAATGATTTGAAATCTTTCACTATTTGTAGTTTTTTTTTATTTCTTGGATTACTTTAATCTTCTTATGATCTACTTCTATTTCTTTTTCTCATATCTAGTGCCCCAAAACTATGCCTTTTTGCACCATTAAGTAAACTTTTTGCTAATTTAGCTTTACATTAGTCTCTATATAACATTTCAAAACCTACTTCCAATAGTCTAGTGCCTTCCCAAAATTAGAGTCATAGGTGAAGAAGTCATCCATGAAAACTGCTACACCATTATAATTCTACTACTAGAAGATGCCAAGGATAAAATGTTGGAAAGTTGCAAATGTATTATAGAGACAAAAATACATCTTTGTATAGGTAAAAGTCTCTAAGAAACTCGTGAATGTAGTTTTGGCATCTATTGTGGCTATTTAAATTTGGTTATAACCATTATACCCATGTAAAAAGTTGTAATATTTATGTCCTACAATGTTGTATAACACTTGGTTTACAAATGGCACCAAAAAATGATTCTTAAATGTTGTTATGTTCAATAGCTAAAATTCTATGTAGATCCTTCATTAGCCAACCTTCTTTGGTGTAATACCAAGTGGACTTACCTACTCACTATCCAAAATAAGGTATATGAACTTGAGGTTAAGAAGCTTTTCTATCTTAAACCTCAATTTGACATTAGCATATGTATGGATCAATTCCTATAATCTCATCGCATGAATAAGAAAAGGTTGTTGGTAATTTATTCACCACAATCAGTAGTTTTTGTTTCTATTCATTTGTGTGCTTAAGATTCATAATTACCAATTTGTCATTCGATTATGATAATTTTTTTAGTTCTAAAGGCTTTGGTTTCGATGTTTTTGAAAATTTCAACTTTTCCTAATGCATGTTTACTCCTTGGTGATAATTTGTGTTGGAAATTTGATGTCTAGTCTACTTCATCTCATATAATCTATCAATATATGTACTTGTGAGAGCTTCTTGTGATTTCATGAACATGGTTGAATTGTGGCTTTCATCTAAAATCAACCACTAAGTGCCATCTTGCTTTCTGATTACTCCTTATAGACATCTTTGCACACTTTCTAATTTAACACATGATTTTCATGTTTTGATTATTTCTAGTTACTCATATCTCCTACATGTAGTTACACCTTGTGTCACTATAGGTAATGCATGAAAATTTCTATTTTTCCACTATGCCATGATCATTTTTCTTAAAGATTTCTAAGGAAAGATCCCTAATTCCCAACTCAACATCAATAGTGCTTATCCAGATTCTTCTCATGATGATGGAAAATACCTTATGCAATTATTTGCATGAATCATGAGGAAATTAATAAGGTTTGATTAACCACTAATTGTTGTTATAATGTTTTTTATCAATCATAAATAAATAATGATAGAGTGGTCGACAAGATCTAATCTAATATTTCACTTCTTAAGTAGTGGCAAGTTTCATATTTTATACATCTCCTATGTAATCAGATTGACTTTAGAACCTAAGTCTAGTAGCTCCTTACATGGTGAAATTTTTACAATCTACAAATAAATTAAGAGACACTCTGAAGTAGCTCCTTTTAAGGTAGGTTTCTTGCTTTTATCTAAGCTATAACCACATGGATTAACATGATAGTTTGTATTTTTGAGAAACTATGGTTTGAAGGCAACTTAGTAGATGATTGAGAGGCAGTTGATATGGGGTCCACATATACAAATATCTTCAAGGATTTAGGTGGACTAGCTGGCCTAAAAAATAGGTGTTTTGAGGATTTCTCTTGAAACCACTTAAGATACCATCCATTTATAAGTTTACTACTATTGTAGCTATGGAAGAATCTCACCTTGCATTGGAGGAGCAAATATCAAAGGATTTGGAATGTAAGATTGCAAATCTTGTTGAGGATGAGAAGTACAAATAGAAGGAGGTTCAAAATGTGGATTAGTAGACTTGTGGGACTTAGGAGAATAATATGAATTAATAACAACATATGTGGTAGAGTGACTAGAACATACAAGATATTGGACATAATATCAATAGGGACTAGATTTCATGTAAGGGTACTACTACCTTGGCAATGGCATCCTTCATGACTATGGGTTTTACCACTATTAATAGTACTTTTAAGGTTAAGGTGGTGCCCCATTTAGATAGTACAATTGTTGGTGATAGGGTTACTAGAAGTTACTTTGGGGATAGAAAAACCACTTGGGCATCTACTCTTTAACAAATTTTGAGTTTAAAGAATAAACCCAAGACTCCTAGAGATGTGATATTATTAGATAATAATCCTTTGGATGTTCATATTGATAAATTTTATAATCATTATTATTTGATTTAGAGTTTGTAAGCCCTTCCACTATAGTTTCTTTTTCTTTCTATTAATAATAATTTTTTCCTGTATCTTTCTTCCTTTTGTTCTTTTCCTTGGCTCTTCCTTATTTTACTTTCTTCTCCATAATATTAGGTGCTATTTGAAATTTCTCATCTCTTGTGTCTTACATTTTATCAACTTCATAGAAATTTTAGTAATTGAATTTTGGATAGGCAAGATTTTCCTTTGCACTAATTCCTCAAATGGTGCTTCTTCATTTGGCTTACAAAGGTGAAGCTTCTTTTTGTTGATAGGGGGATTCCTATTGTACTTTATTTTTTAAGTTCACCTTTCTCTTTTATCACTTGATAAATGAGGTTTTGAATTTGATGAGGTCTCATTCTAGGTAATATCCCTTGATCATAGATCCTAAGAGGCTATTTTATTTTGGTTCATAGTCTATCTATGATTTAACATAATTGCTTCTCATTGAGAGAAGCTATGGCTTGGAAATCAATGAACTAGTGAATAGTACCTGCTCAATGCTATATTAAGGAATTCATGATTTCTTTTTCTCCAACCTTAAATATTTTTCCTTAAATTGGAATCTTAAGAGTAGGTTTGATATTTATCATTAAAAAATTTTAGTATCCTACTCTACCTCGTAGTCAATTTTAATTCCAAGGTCTGGTACCAACTTTATACTTTTTTTTTCTTGGAAAAAGTTTCAACTTTTATCATTTATTTTCAATATTTTTCAAGGAATAGGTATGATGGAGGGCTTGCAAATGATGTTGCAGGTTTGCATTGCAACCTCTCTTGAACATATGAATATTATTCATATTCAACCATTTGATTCAACTATCCTTTCGATGCCTAGTAGGAACGTAAACTATCTTTTTTATTTAATTATTCTCTAGGTAGTAAGTAAGAGTTCATCATGGTCGTCATGATTTTCATGATCCTTGTCATGACCATGTCTCCTTTGGCATTGCTTGCTATGCCTTTGTTCATTTTTGTATCCATATTCTTGTTCTTACTCACCTTCTCATCAACCATCTCTATGAGGGTTTCTTCTATCATCTCCAGTAGCTCTATGATCATTTCCCCTTCTACATTAGCCACATTCACTCTCATCAAAGATTAACAATGAGGATGAAGAGTATGAATATGGAAAATTAGGAGAGTTATGTTAGCTTGCTTTTCTTTATTAATCTCTTTGATGTTCGCTTGGTTGCCTTCTAGAGGACCTTAGCCTTGAGGTTTTTCTTGTGCTAGGTCCTATTCTCATCTTACCTTGGTTACTTGCCAAGTCTGAACATAATCACAAATAGTTCTTATCATATTTGGTCCATAACTATATGTGCCCTTCCTTAACTATAAGGTCAAGTGAATAGTAGCCCCTTTTTACTTAGATGCTTCATGGTGTGCCTCCATGAAATGGTTCTTTCATAGTAGGACCTCAATGGGCTAGTAGGGCCTAAAAATTTCATCAATAGTTTCGTAGTATGGAGTTTCTACTTCAAGTTCCATCTTCATCAATGTTACCATGAGCATTGATGAAATTGAACGATCATTTGGTAATAGAATATTGCCTTCTAGATTCCTTCACCATAATTGTTCATCTTAGGGAAGAATGAAATTGTAATCTATATGGTATGGATTTGAATGTTGATAGATCACTTTTAGTTATTAGGGCACTTCATTCCACTTCTTACGTATTCCATCATATCCCTTTCTGAGTCATTAGTATGTGGAAAATTTGCCCTCTCAGAAGAAGACATGTTGTAATTGATAAGTATGTGTTTTAATAAATATTATTACTTTCAAATGATTAATTATTTTAGACTCTAATAGTGATCCTTAAATAATTCTAACTATTTTAAATACTAGCACTATTTTCCAAAAAATGGTGCCAATGATGAATAGTAAAGTAGACCCTCTACGTAACCATATAGATTGCAAGCATTCATGCATAATCCAATCAAATTTTGTGGATTCAAACTAGTTTTAATGCTTTATATAGATAACCACTAGGTCACTAGTCATTGTCTTTTCAATCATACTTATGTGGGTTTAGTTTGTATGATTAAGTGTTATTGAGGTATATCATTAACTTATTATTATTAAAATATTAAAGTCTTAATTATGTAATCTAAGTGCAAGAAGTAAATCTAGTTTAACCTAAGCATAAAGTATCCATTCCCAACTTGCCATATGCATCCTGAGCATGTATTAACATTGCTAGGTTACCAAGTATCCATTGTTAGGTGTACCAAGTGATACCGTACTAGGATTTCCAAATGCTAATGCTTTTATGCTCAAATTTTCTCATACTCATGTAGTTCAATTAAGTACGGTGAAGGTAAATTAATTAACAATGTCCAAGAAATTAAAGAATGCTTAAATTAAATTGTAAAAAAGAAAATTAGAGAGCAAAGCCAAGTACTAAAATTAAGAAAATGAATCTCAATTTGGTTCATGCTATGGGTACTTGGCTTTGCTCTCTAATTTTCTTAAATAAAATGAATCTAATTTTCTTATATAACCAATTGAGATTCATTTAGCAATAGTCACCAAGTACCCATAGCATGAACCAAATGGATTATATAACATTTTATTTAAATGAATCTATATTTGGTTCATTATATAACATTTTATTTAAATGAATCTATATGAATATTCAAATATAGATTCATTTAAATAAAATGTTATATAATCCATTTGGTTCATGCTATGGGTACTTGGTGACTATTGCTAATTCCTACGAAGATAAACTGATAGAGTTTTAGTAAAAAAAAGATCAAATGGTGTCATAAATGTAGGTGGGAGAACCGTATTTATAAGAATTTATTTTACTTGCATTAATGCTAATGCATTGATGAAGCATGACATACATCAGTGCTATTGTGTTAATGATGATGCATCAACATGACTAACTAAATCAACATTTATCACTAGTGAATCCTCAACTATTAAACACCTACATGGTCAAAGCTCTTTTTATTTTATGGTTCATTACTTAATCAACTAATTGTGCATTATGCCATGATCATGCAAATACCAAGATTTCTAGATGCTAAACTTAATAATAAAGGCATAAAAATGTACATGGCTATTAATTTGAAAGTTGTAATCCATAGTGATAGCCTTGAAAATGTAAAGAAATTGCTCAAGCATTTTCTATAGGAGTTCATGGTTTCTAGTCTTCTATCATTTGTCAATTTGCCTCTTCCAATCATAGTAAGATAGATTTTTAATGAATAGCTCTCACTTTGCTATGGGTTCAAGTGTTATTAGATCAAAAAATTAGTTGGTTCAAAATTATGAAGTAAGAAATAAAGTAATAGATTAGATCATGTTACTTTTCTACTAATCTCCACATTTATTATTCATATATATTTTATTACTATACATATTTATTATGTCCTATGTGTGGAGTTTGAGATTGTGAAGATTGTTGTTGGAACTTGGAATCTTATAATCCTTGAAGCATTGTACACCTCCACTATTGATGGTTTGGAGATGCAAAGCCTAGTAAAATCATCAAAGATTAAAACAAGAGGAACTATCATATTTTCATACAAAACATGATCAAATACGTTTGATGTGCTAAACAGTAGTAGCATCTATGATTTAATCATATATTACATGCTTTAGAGAATAAGTTTCTAGGGTATGAAGCCATGTTGACTAGAGAAGGATATTCTAGATGAGTACATATATAATTCTTCAGTCTTGACAAACCTAATAAAATGCAATAATAAAATTTTGGATTCCAAGATCATGGAGAAGACAATGGTAGAGATTTAAAAGCTAGGTCTTAAATCAACCATCATCACTTCAGAGAATAAGGTACTTTCTCTCTAGTTTATAGATATTTTTATACAATTGCTTATTTTTTGCATGGTATGATATCAAAAGAGAATTTTAAGAAGTTACAATCCTTCTAATGTGATCCTATGGTATGAGTTAATGGGTTAAATAAGAAAATCCAAGATCTAAAACTCCATAGTTCATTCAACAATGCAATAAAGGAGTAGTTTGAGTTTTAAAAAATAAAGAGAGTTATACTACTAAAGAAAGAAAATCAAACTATAAAAGAATTATTATTGTTGAAGAATTCTAAAGACATTTTACCTTTGATAATTGATGTGGTGTAATTGTAGTTGTTGGATAAGTGAGTAAAAAAGGTTGAGAATAAGGTATTCAAGCTAATCATCAAAAAATAAAAGATTTTAATAGAAAAAGAAAATGTAGTTTAAAGTTGGAAACTAATTTAACATAACTTTGACATTGAGGTTAAGGCTAAAAAGATATCCTTGTGGAGAAAGAAGATTTTCTAATGTAGTTAAATGAAGAGAAGAAGGCTCATGAGCATACTAAGAAAGTGGGACAATAATCAAGTGCATCATTCACATTTGTTGATTATGTAGGTGAGCTTGTTAATACTATTATTTAGATTAATCTAGATATCTCAATCCTTCTTTCATCATGGATAGAGTTGTATTAAAGTGGTTGTAGGAAAACATGCCTTGTTGGTGGATCAAAGGCTATTTCTCTCCAAAAAGAGGGCCAAAGGAGTTTGAAGACTACATTGGCCCTAATTCCATTTTGTTCTTTATCACAAGGATATGTAGCCTTGTGGATGAGCTTTTTATTTGATTCTTGAATCACTACTCTTCTCTTCGAGAGTGGGTCTTAGGGCTAGAAACATTAGAGTAGGAAGGTATTCTAGATTTTCTATGAGAACACTATCTCTTATGATTAGGCATGCTTATTGTCATTTTTGCTTATGTGTATCGTGTTATTCATGTCACTTATATGATTTCATGTAACATACTTAATACACTCCTAGCCCATGAGCTAATGGATGACATGTGCTTATGCTATACATGTAGGTGCTATGACTATTGAAGCATAGTTTATCTTAGATCTACTCTAGGTTGTTTGTCTGATTTTGAACTTAAGGATAGTATCAAATGGTGCTTTGCCAAACTAGTATCATTACATTTGGTATTAGAAACATGGTTTGTGATTTTAGGTTGGTAATGATTTTGGGTACATGGTTTATGATTGTCATTCATTGTTCATGATTCATGCATTATCATGAAATACAAAAAGAAGAGCAAAAGAAGTCAAAATCTTAACAATACTCCTTCCAGGATCAATTGTTACAATGGACAAGTTGGAGATGATAGTTAGAGCGATCATGTGTATAAGGAGATGCATGATGATGCAGATTTATACAAGAATAAGGATGTTGATATGATTGGTGAGAGGAATATTAATGAATCCCTTAAAAAGATACAAGAATCATGGAGCCACTTATTGCAAGTAGACATCATCATCATGTATAGCCTACGTACACTTGAGAAAGCTCATATGATCCAAGAGCTAGTGGATTTAATGGAAGTTCCTTTCATTCCAAAGTTAGGCTCTAGCACAAAACACAAACTTACCCTAACTTTAAACTTTGTGATGAGGAACTAGATGGAGCAACTTGGGGATGTTGTTGATGATCTCCAACTTGCCAACCAAGAGCTCTAAGATGAAAATCAGCAATTGCGATTGTTGAGGAAAACTTAGCAAGCTTTATATGAAAGTTGACAAAATAAGATTAAGACATTGAAAAAGAAATTGGAGGATGAGCTTTGGATCATGAAAGCTTAGCTGACTATGCAAGCAAGGGCACTAACATTAGGGTCAAATCAATTTGTTTTCAAGTTTCAAGAAAAGAAACCAAAAATCTATGAGGGTGATAAGGATGATGATATGATAGATGCATTTCTATTTAAGATAGAAGAGTTCCTAGAGATTTATGAAAGTACCACCAAAAGACAAGTTGGTGTTGTTGCTCAATTCTTGGATGGAATAGCAAAAACTTGATTATTTTGCATTCTTGAAGAAGAAAATTCTAGGGTAAGTAGACCCATTAGAACATGGAACTAGTTTAAGGAGGCTTTGATTGAAAACTTTCATCCACGCAATTCCATTAATGATGTTTGGGTGAAGCTAAAGGAGTCTTAACACACAAGAGATCTAGAGGAGTATATTCAAAAATATTAAAACATCATTATACAAATTTTGAAACTTCATGAGGATAGAAAGTACAAACTATTTTTCAATGGCCTCAAACCATAAGTTCAACATGATCTCAAAACTCATAAAATCACAAGATTTAGTAAGGCCATCCAAGTTTTTTCCACTTTCTTTGATAACACAATGGAAGAGAAGGATAAGGGTGTAGTGGAGTAGCTACTTGAGAGAAGGAAAGAGAGTAATAAATCTTGAAATGAGGATGAACATGTGATTTTTGGTGAATTCAAATGTTCTTATGTTAAATCATCTCTAAGTAAATAAAACTAATTCTAGGAGCATGGGAAATTTTAAGCTTTCCAAGAACAACAAGAGTCATGAAATGAATGACCATATTTTGGAGGGTTTTCTCAATATCCTTTGAGGTGCCCAAGATTAAAATGCTACATTTATGATGGAGGAAATTATGCTTGAGAATGATCTCAAAATCTTGAAATCAAAAATAGTGATAATAGATAGGATGGCAATCATAGGTTGAATGCAATTGAGCATCAACCTCATTATTAGTTAATGATATCTAATTTGGATGATGATGGGTAACACATGAGAGTTTTGAACTCTTTCCAATACGTACATATAGGCTTGATCACCTTAGCATAAGGTGGAGGATCTAATATTCAATCAAGACAACAAGTGCTAAGAGGATTAGAACATGGTTAGCCTAGTATGATCAGTTTCTTCATGATTTGATTTTGGGTAGGAAAAAAAAAGAACATGTATGTGTAAGTAAGTGATAGTAGAGAGTTTGTGGAGTTTATGTTCTTGATGGTGACTCTAGATAGGAGGTATATGTTCTTAACTACATATCAGAGTAGGAAGTGTGGGGTTTTAACTATGTCTTTGAGTTGGAAACGTAGGATTGTAACTATGTATTCTAGTAAGAAGCATAATATTTTAGCTATGTCTTCAAGAAAGAAGCATAGGATTGGACTGTGTCTTCAAGTAGGAAGCATAGGATTAGATCTTGTATTTGAGTATGGAGCATAGGATTATGACTATGTCTTGAATCAGCAAGTGTAGAATTTAGAATGTGTCTTCTAGAAGGAAGCACAGGATTAACATGGAGAAATGGATATCTCCAAAAGACTACACCTTTGTATCACTGTAAGTGTAGGAGAAGGTTTGCATGTGAAGCGAGTCTTATTGTAGGTAGAAAGGTTGGTACATTTTAATAAAAAAGGAAAAGCATTTTCTTTCTTTGCCTAGGTTATGTGAGCATCTCTAAGCCTTTCTTGAATGTTAAGTTAAGTTTAACATTCATGATTAATGACTCTAACCATTGAATCTTTTTATCTACGATTGTCAAATGGGTTTTAAGTTGTTCAATACCCTTAATATCCATGATACTTTCTACATTTAAATATTTGACAAAGTGTCATGGTTGGTTGCATTAACGAAATGCTGTCTATGTAATCCCATCAATGGGATTCCATTGACATGACCCCATAAACATAGTATTTGAATCGTTGACATGTACCCATCAATGAGGCTCCTTGTTTCACCTATAAATACACACTTACTAGTTGCATTTATGCATTTCTTTCATAAGTTGTAGCAAAGCTCTACTAGTTTTTCTTCCCAAAAGTTAGAATATTTTCCAAGTGCTCATAGTAGGAGTCAAAGAGTATATGGATCTTTATTCGAGCACTGTTGTACCTAAGCACTATAGTGTCTACAACAATAAAGATGAGCTTTCTGATAAACCTTGCAACACTTTGAAATAGATTAATTATTTCCTTCATGCATTTAATATTTTAGCAATTTTCTTTAATGCTTTATGTAATTAGGTAATTCATTAAGCTAAATTAAGATAGATTAAATAGCAATTAATTAAGCACATAAGTATGAGCACTTCAATCATATGCTTGGCACTTGGCAATCCCAATAACACTTAACATTTGGTAACCTAGTAGCGTTAAATGTGTTCAAGATGTGTACGACAAGTGGAAACAAATGCTTATGTTAGGATAAGTTAAACGTTAGCTAGTTAGATTAAATTAGCAATTAAATTACTTTATTTATCATTCTTTATTCTTATGGTACTTAGAACATAAAACAATAAAAATGATAAAAATTATATGCCTCAATTGTGCTTAACTATGCCTTTGCATTTCACAAGTGTAATTGGAAAGACAATGATTGCAATGGTTAGTTTCAATTTCTAGAGACCAATGTACTTAGAAAGCTATAAGTCCATGAAATTCGACCAAATCACACATGAACACTTAAGTGATTTGTATGGTTGGATGTAAGGTCTACTCTCCACTCATCATTGGCACCATTTCCTGGGACTTGTATTTTGATACATGCTCTATCTAGGACTTAGTAAAAATTATTTAAGATCATTGGAATGAACCCTAAAGTCATAAATATTCAAAAAATAGAAATACTAATTATAATTAGCGAACACTTAATTTTTTTGCTAATCCAAAATGTCTTCTTATCACAGGAATTATGAATCAAAACTACTAGTGCCTCAAGAATTAAAAGTGGCATACACTCATCTAGATGAGCTTGTGCTCGATTTCACCTTCACCCTTCATTAGGATGAATAGCTATGGTGGAGAGACATGGAGGGAAACGTTGTGTTTCCACTTAATCAATTTGTTCCTGGGATGTTGCTCCAAAATCTTAAGAGGTTGGGCATCCAAGATTTTCACAAGGAATATGTTGTGCAGGACCATGACTATTAGGACTACCATCCCATTAAAATACAATGTAAAAGAGATTAGCACTAGGAGAAGCGCCATGAAGCTATGAAGGGGAAACGATTCACGAACATCTTATTCTTAATAAACCAAAAAGACAATGAGGATTCTCAACATGAATATTCTCCACCCCTTGACTTTGGTGAAGGAAGCTTGAACTTGAATTTGTAGTCCACTATCAACAATCTGGGTTTAGGCAAAAGTGGGAGCCAAGGTAGGATCTTAGACAAGCATCATGATGATGGTAAACTTGATGATCATGGTCATGATAAGTGGAGAGGAGATTGTAGGAACCATGGTGATGACAATTCTCTTTACTCTTCATCCTCTTCATTTTCATCTTCTTCTTTCTCCTCTAAATTTGATAAAAAATGTAGGGGACGAAATTGTGATGAAGGTGGACAATGAAACAATAATGATCACAGGCTCCACCATGAATGAAGGGGTAGTAGAGGAAATCATAAGCATCCTAGAAATCATGATTATGATGAACCTTTGTTAACAACTTGAAGCATGCTAAACATTGTAGAGGCAATCAAAATTCCAACTAGGCATGTGAAAGATAGTAGAATCAAGAGGTTGGATATGAATAATATCCCCAAATTTGAGAGGGGATATAACTTAGATCCACGGGCCCATCTTCAAGCCTTTCATGATGCCCATGCCATGCAAAACATCAAAAATGATTAGTAGAAACTTAAGCTATTTCCTAGGACATTCATAAAAGAAGTAGAAAGTTAGTATCACTTTTTGGAGTTAGAATCAATTCGTATATAGAGTACAATGCTTGAGATGTTCAATGAAAAATATTAGACATACTCCAAAGTGTCCAATTTAAGAAACAAAATCCAAGGTTGGTGTCAAGGAATACATGAACCCTTGGATGCATTCATGAGTAGGTATTACTCTCTTTTGCATAGATGTCTTGGCCATGGTTATTCTCAATGGAAGCAACTTTGCCCTAGCATAGATGGACTTCAAGGGATATTGTCAAAACTTCAAGCCCATTAGATTCAAATGTTGGTTGAGCAAGTTGCAAAAGAAGAAGAAGAGTTGAGGAAGCAAAAAGTATTGAAGAATATAACTAGGACCCTTCCATCAAAAAAAGGGAGGTCCTATTCTGTGATAGTAAGGGGTAGACACCACTTGATGAATTTGTGTAGCAAAAAACCTTGCTGATTTAAAAATCTATCTTTGAAATTTTGACCAAGGTGGACAAAATGTTAGAATTTTTTGATGAAAATTCCAAACTACTCTAAAAATTGTATAAGAATCCAAAGAGTAAGGTAGTGATCTTCATTGCAAGAGAAGAAAGGAACCTAAATGTGCCTACCAAAGGGGTAAGGGCAAAGCTATTAAGTAGAAGAGGTTATGAAGTTAGAATTTGATGATGATGGTGGGTGTACATCTACTAATATGAACATTCTAAGGGATGTTACCCTATTGTGTTGTACTCATAGGATTTTGCGGTGTACACTTTGAATCTTAGGTTGGCAAGAAGGTAAGAACTTAGAAGATTTCCTTATCTTCAAGGAAATCCTAGGAAGTTTCATGAAAAATAAGCTTATTATCCAAGTGAAGCTCCACCACAATCATATGAGTAGTACTAGTAGTGGCAACACCCACAGTCATGGGGAATTCCATCACCTAGGAAGTAGTGCTCTTATAGACATCTTGATCCATATGGGTACTATGTTCAAAAACCCATGTATTTTCATGACTCTTCTAGTCACGCCTCATTCCAACATCACTACTACCCTCCAGAGTATTACAGAATTCATTCTCAATCTCCTAGAGGGGAATCCCCATACCCTTATCATCCTTCTCATCCTTCAACACATGTCTCTCCATCCTTAACCCAATTACTACCTACTACATCAATGCAAGGTGAAATTCCCACTTAGCCATAGCAATGTAATGCTACTAGGGCTGTTAACTTACAATTGGTTCCTTTGCTGAGTGGTTGAAAATTGAAACCCAGAAAAAGATCATTCTTCCAAACCAATAGCCCTACAAAACCCTCACTGACTTATGTGGATGGTCGCCTTCTATCTCCTTCATCCTCTACATCTATTCCTTTCGAGAACCCTTCAAACTAAATGCCCTCCAAGATCCACATGGTCATGTTAACCCATGCCATATTTGATTAGATCAAAGCTAGCAACCTTCCCAGGAAAATAGTTGATCCTAGAAGTCCCCTCATCTACTTGCAGATTACTGGAAATGAGCCATGCAATGCTCTTCTTGATTCAAGTTCTGGTGTTAATGTGATTTTTCATGAAATATAAAAATCCTAGAGCCTACCTCCTCTCAACAAGAGCAGCATTCATATAGAATTGGTAGAACTGTTCCCTTACTACTAGTGGAGAACATTGTTACCACTATTTGTGGGTGGTACTATACTACCGATTTCCTAGTGATCAAGGTTGACAACTGCAAGGGGGATTTTTCAATCATTAGGGAAAGGGCTTGCTTGATCAACATTGATGCACGAATGGACATTAGAGATCTTTCCCTTAAAATTTGCAAGGAAAATTCTTTTGGAAAGATTAAGAAGAAGAGAGTTCCATGCATCACATATAGCGATACAGGGTGCAATTATGTGCAAAAATTATGGTTTATTAGAAGAACATCAATGAAAGTATGCAAATAGTATGTAGATGAATCTGAAACTTAAAAGTGCATGCATACAATAGCCACCAAGTAAGAGGAGACTTAGTGACTAACAATTGATCTTGAAAGTAGCATACTTTACATGGAACCAAGTGAGAGCTTAACTTGTGCCTATGTTGAAGGCATGGGTGAACTAGAGTATGTTCATTGCCAACTCTCTTATGGTGAACTTAATGATACTTATTGGGGAGAGTTGGACATGCATGAAATTTTTAAATAGGAGCCCTTAGAGTTGAAAAATCTACCAGTTAGCATGGAGTATGCATTCCTTAAAAATGGCAAGCCAGTAATAATCAATGCCAATCTCACTCTTGAGTAGAAAAATATATTGCTAAATGTGGCTAACAAATGGCCAATAGCCTTTTCTTATTCATATCCTAAAATCATAAGGATTGATCTTAGGATATGCCAACATTGCATCTATACTAATCCATCCATAAATCCAAAGAGACAGGCACAACAATGATTAAACTCCAAATTGAAGCAAATCATCAAAGAGAAAATTGAACAACTTCTCAAGGCAAGGTTCATCTATTCAAATATGAATAGCCAATGGATTATCCAACTTGTAATTGTCCCAAAGAAAGGTGGCAAGTGGTGGGTCTATATTGACTTCAAGCTATTAAACATGGTGGCCTACAAAGATCATTTTCTATTACCATTTGTAGACTAGTTTTTGGACACTATCTCTAGGCATTGCTATCATAGCTTTCTGGATGATTATAGTGACTATAAACAGATTTAGATTGTGCAAAAGGATAAGGCTAAAATAAGATTCACAAGTCCTTGGTGGACTTTTGCATATAAAAAGATGCTTTTTAATTTGTATGATACCCCTGCAACATTTCAATGCCTTGTCCTTAGCATTTTTCAATAGTAGATTGGTAGCGGGGTGGAAGTCTTCATGGATGAATTTTTCACCTATGGCACTATATTTGAGTAATCCTTGGACCACCTTAACTAAGTGCTTAGAAGGTGTGTGGAGACAAATATTTCACGCAATTAGCAAAAGACTCATTTGATGGTCTAGAAGGGCATTATGTTGGGGCATAGAATTTCTCAAGCAAGGATTGAGATAGATCCTAAAAATATTAGGGTTATCCAAGTAATAACCTATCAGCTAGAAATCATTAAATATGTCCAATCATTCCTTGGACACACTAGCTACTACCAGTGATTCATAGAGAATTTCTTTAAGATCGCTAAACCATTGGTTGAGCTTACAAAGAAAGATGCTCCTTTTGTCTAGATTGGGGAATACAAAAAGGCATTCTAGAGCATGTAGTAGAAGCTTGTAGAAACTCCAATTCTATGATAACTAGACTAGTTTAGGTCATTCCACATCATGACAGATACATCAAACTATACCTTGGAAGTTATGCTTATGTAGTTGGACAATCAGAAATGTCCTTATTATGTCCACTACCTAAGCCAAAGCATTGTGGGTGAACAACTTAACTACACCAAAATAGAGAAAGAGCTAATGGTGGTGGTGTATGCTTTGGAGAAATTTAGGCACTATGTGCTTGGATACAAAGTGTTTGTGCAAATTGATGACAGTGTCATTTGCTTTCTTATGAACAAGCCAACAGTGAGCCCCATGTCATACGATGGTTGGTGATCTTGCAAGAGTTCAATCTTATAATGATAGATCGAACAAGAATTGAGAATGTGATAGCTGATCAGTTGTCACAGTTACAATGGAACAACAAAGAGGATGAGAGCCTACTCTGTAATCAATTTCCTAATGAACTACTATTTGCTAGTGCAATAAATGAACAAGTTCCTGATGAATTAAATTGGCATGATGACATCCTCACTTATCTTCTCTCTTAGGAGATGCCACAAGACTTGGACCATCAAAAGAAACAATAGTTTTTTCATCAACAAAAACACTTCATAGAAATAAATGGATACCTTTACAAGGTGTGTGCTGATAGCCTAGTTCATTGGTGTATCCTTGATGCTAATCAACTACACATTTTCTAACATGCTCATGAGGGCTCTTGTGGGGATCACTATGCAAGGAGACGCACAACCATTAAATATTTAGGGATGCCCACCAATTCATCTGCTTGTATGAAAACTTTCAACAAGATGGTGGGATGACTGCTCAAATGGAGGGGCCTTAGCAATGGGTTCAACCACTAAATACTTTGACATATGAGACATAGACTTTATGGGTTCTATCACAGCTATGTCAAATAAAAAGGTGTACATAATAGTTGTTGTTAACTATTGTACCATATGGATAGAAGCAGTAGACATCCTTGACTATACATCTTTTGCTACTACTTGGTTTATACAAAAAAATGTTGTAAATAGGTTTGAGGTGCCACATGCACTAATTTCTAATAACAATACTCATTTTAGAGATGCTACTTTTCGCAAGCTCATGCAATGCTTGGGGGTTAAACACAAACTAATAACACTCTACCATCCCTAAGCCAATGGTCAAATAAAAGTTATCAATTGAGAGATCACAAAAATCTTAACAAGAATAATAAGAAATTATAGAAGAGACTGGAGCATAAAATTAACGATGTCCTTTGAGCATACTACTCAACATGGAAACTCCTTATAGTCTACTCTCCCTATGAGCTAGTGTACAAAAAATTACCAACTCTTCCAATTCAATTTGAGCTCTATATACTTTCAATAGCTTGTGACCTTGACCTTGACCTTAGCCTAGCACAAAAGGAAAGATTGATCAATCTTAATGTGCTAGATGAGAATCGATTGGTGGCCCTATCTTTGAATGAAGTTCATAAAGCATTTAGTAAAAAATGTCATGACCTTAGGATAAGGAAAGTAAAATTTCAACCTAGAGACAAGGTTCTTTACTGGAACCCCACACACGTACCTCAACAAACTAAGTTTCAAATATTGTGGAAAGGGCCTTACATCATTTATGAAACCTTTCCTTCTAGGATCATGTTAACTTACAAACCTGAGAGCCCAAACAAGAAACAAAGAGTCAACATGTAACAACTTAAACCTTTCCAAGCCTAAGTAAGCTAGTGCAAGCAACACACCATCAAATAAAAAACCTCACTCAATCTTTCAGATCTCCTCCTTTTAACTTATAAAAATTAAGTGGCTCCTTAGTTTTTCTACCTCTTTTTTACACTTTGTTGTTTTTACCCTTTTTTTACACTTTCTTTATTTTTAAACCTTTTGTTTTACACTTTGTTATGTGATGAGTCATGATATGGTCTACTCCAATATTAGAGCCTCGATATTGGATACCCAATATCAGTGCCCAAGAACTGATGTTGGATATCTGATATCATCTCTTCTATGTTAGCCTATAAATACAACACTTGGGTGCATTGTCAGAGGAAGTTTTTAGTTTCAGTTTTCAATTAGCTTCTTTGTAGATTGTTGATTTTTAGTCTTATTATTTTCGAGTGCATGCCCATAGTGTGATGTTTGTAATTATATAGCATTCTTATTCTAGTGTGACATACTTGGACACGTCACATGACCATAAATAAAATTGATATTACCTCCATCATTGCAACATTTACTTAGATTTATTATTAATTTAATTATTTACTATTTTACATAATTAATATTTTCATTTATTGCTATTTACTATTCTTGTCATTAAGTGAAATGAGTATGACTTAATCACAAGTGCTTAAGTGTAATTACTTGGTAACCAGCAGTAAATTGGCAAGCCTAGTGATGTATGCTTGGCAATCCTAGTGGTAGTTATATGAAGTCCAAGGCATGTATGGAAAATTGGGGATAGATACTTATTGCACATATGCTAGTTTAGATCTTATTTTCCATTGTTTGTTAGCTTAATTAATTTATCTCTTTATTTTCATTAAGAGTAGCATAGGGTTAGACAACATCATCATATGCCTCACTTTGGACTAAATCATACATGACAAAGCTACCACTAGTCTAAATGGAAACACAACTAACTACGATTAGAGCATAATAATTTAGATGCACAAGTAGTTCCATCCATGGAATTTGATCAAATCATGCATGAATGCTTGTGATTTGTATGGAATTTGATCAAATCATGCGTGTATGCGTGAATGGCATCATTGCTGAGGATGGTGCTAGTTATCTAGATTAGTTATGTTATACATGATCACTTTAAACACATTAATGATATATCTTTCAGAACAATATTAAATCATACACATCATAAACCAACAACAATGTCTCTTTCACAAGGAAGTGATAATGCATTATATAGAAAAAGCATTCTTTGGAGAAATAATGAGATATATGGTGAAGAAAATTGGAGGGACCACCTTTATGCAAGGGTTTCATATGTTCATGATCACCTTGATGACACTCAAAGACCACATTCACCTAAGATAAACAATCCTAAAGGAGATGAAGTAAGTCCTAGACTAGGGAAGGCCTTAAGGCCTAAGACCTCCTCGAAACCTAGACAAGATAAATCAAGGGACCATGGGAAGAACTATAAGAGCCATGGCGATCCTTCCAGGTCCTCATCTTCCCCTCTTCCTTCCACATCTAGCTTTAGTGAAGATGAATGTTGGTATATAGAGAAAGATCCACTAAAGGATTGGAATAAAAACAAAAATCAAACCTACAAGAACACTCAAGATCATCAACATGAACATAGGAAAAATCGTCATAGTCAACCAAATAGAAACTTTTATTACAACATGGTTGATGACGATGAATCCTTGTTGACCACTAAGAGCCTAATGCAGATCATAGAGACAATTAAGATATCTCGTAGGCATCACAAGGAAAATTTCCTACCTAGGCTTGATATCAATAATGTCCCTAAGTTTGCAAGAGGCTATGATTTAGATCCATAACATCATTTACAAGCCTTCCATAGTGCCTATATCTCATACAACATTGAAATTGGGTATAGATTGTTGAAACCAAATTCAATCTGATGCTCTTTTCTAGGACACTAATCAATAGAGCCAAAGTGTGGTATAGATTGTTGAAACCAAATTCAATCTGATGCTGGTCCATAATGTTGGAGCACTTCAATGAGAGATACCAAACCTATACAAGAATGTCCAACCTAAGGAGATAGATCCAAGGATGGAGATAAGCACAACATGAACCCTTGGAAATGACTTAGATAGATATTATTTCCTACTAAATAGATTCCTAGGTTATGATTTCTCTAAGGAAGGTAACTTTTCCACATCATAGATGGGATTTGTAATGAAACAAGGAAGACTCTTGGGATGTATGCCCTAGGTCAATTATATGAGCTATGAACTCATTAGATATGAGAGCTAATTTATCATGTGGCCAAAGAAGAAGGAGAGATATGCAAATGAAAGAATGTTGAGAAATATCAATGAGATCCAACTTTCCAAAAGAAGGAGGTCCTTATCTATGCTAGGGAGGAAGAAGTTACTCTTGATAAGGTGGTTCTACAATGAACCTTGCTAATATAGAAATCTATTATTGAACTTGAAGCAAAGTTTAATAGGATGTATGAAAATATTACAACTCTCATAGAGACAGTTGAGGAGAAGATCATGCAAAAAAAACCAAGCAATCACAATAAACAAAGGATATAGAACCAAAAAATAGCTAGGAACACTTTTCGGAAAATAGGAAAAATGGCTAAAGAAAGTGAGGCTGTAGACTCAACCACAGACAAAGATAATGGATTGACATTTGCATATATGACCATTCAAAGGGTCATTTTCTAATCTTATTGTATCTACATGAGTATTGGATAGGAGCATTAAACTCAAAGTTTGTATAAAATCACATGCCTAGGAGATTTCCTTTTTCACACAGTAATCATAGACAACCCCACAACCAATCGTACTATCCTAGGGGGACTTATTACCAGCCTCAACACTATCATCAACCATAGTGGAAATCATCATTGTCATGGGGAAGGCCATCACCAAACCAGCCTTATCCTTCCTATCAACCAAAACCACATGGATATTATGTTCAACACCCTATTTCTCCAACTAGTTCTGCATCCTCTACTTCAAATTGCCATTATCACTCTCTTGAGTACCATCAACCCATGACATCTCCTAAGCAATCAACACCTCATGCATTTTTACATCCATTAATATTCTCATGCTCCACCTCATCACATTCCATTACCAATGACACAAGAAAGTTTGGCACCATACTATCCACAAACAAATGCCACTTATGCTACAAATGTGCATAGAAATGCTAATACCAATAGCTTCCCATCACAAACTTACAAACATCATTTCTTTAGGAAGGGTAGTAGGTAGAAGAAAAAAACTCATGGACTGACCACATTGTCCAAACTAGCACAATGCCAATCTAATGCAATGCCTTCCTTTTCACCACCACCGTCCTATGATCTTACGCAAGGGCCACCATCCATTGTTACTTCAATTCCAAACCCAAGTAATGAATCTACAAGCATGGGGAGACAAAAAAATCCATGCATATCATATCATGATCAAGGATGCAATCATGGAATAGACACTTGAAATGTTAACACACCTTTTACCCTAACCCACCAAACATTTAACAAGAAAGTGTGTGAACAACAACCTATCTATTTAATTGCCACTAAACCAAGAGACATCCAATGGCTTGAACATGAAGGATTAACAATTTTTTATACATACATGAAGCCTACCTATCCATTTATTAATTCTTGCCATGGCCAACTATTTAGTCATGGGGAAAACCCCCCATTCTAACCTCCAAAATTAATAAGTGTTTTTCATGTTTTTTTTTACATTTTTTTGTCATTTTCTTATTCCTTAATACAATTTTTCCTATCCTTGTTAACTTTCTTCATATTTTCTTTCCATCTTATTTATTAGTAATCCCACTTGTAAATAAAATGATCACATAGCCCATTGAGGTGAGGTTTTCTCTATGTTGCCAAGTCATAAGGGACTGCTTATTTGGATAGTAAGTAACATCATCCATCCACCCGTTCCATTAATAAGAGGTTCTTAACATGATTATAATGATATTCTTTTCGATCACCAAAAGTCAAATGAATTCATAATTATTGTGCCTAGACTGAAAAGTGAAGAACCAAGGGGGAATGTGAAGGCTATGAAATTAAGGGAATTTTTGGATTCTCTTTAGCCACTTTTCCATGTTTGATCATGTTGTTAAGGTTGTAATTATATCCTTGTAGATCTAACGAAAAATGGTAGTAAGAGTAAACTAAAAGGCACTGAATAAATTTCTAAAGGTTTCACTAGAAAGACATGTATCCATGCCTAAAGGTTGGTGGCTTCTTAGAATATTATTGTCAAGAAAAAAAACAAACAAATAAATTGCCATCGATAAACTCCTTCCTTGGACAAAATGCCAAGTGATGCTACTCCTTGTTGCTATTGTATTCTTATCATTGTTAGCCAAATTGATGAAATGAAGTGATGTCACTGACATGTGGATTGGACTTGGTTTGCATCTTAGAAAGAAGGGCACATGGTTATTGAACCATTAACAACACACAAGGATTTATTATCCCTTTGGTAAGACACCTCATGTCCTAATTTCTGCAATCCTTTCTATAGTCCATCTCATCTCCCTATTCATACGATCCTAACATGTAGTTTTGTGTAACATAGGATTATTTCCTCAAATTGGTGGTTTTAACATGTGTGTTTTGTTTCACAAGTATGTGTTGCATTCAACCACTTTATTGCCTATGAACATTTTTAGGTGTGGTTACACAAGGGAATTATGGGCTAAAGCCTTCTTTGGGGGGGACTTGTTTGTGTAATTATTGTAACTTGTACTTGTCTAAAACAACCACATCACTCTTTGCCCTTGAAGTGCATAATTGCTAAATTTCATGCTTTCAATTATCATGTAATTACTCCATTCCACAACCTGCATAATACCCCTTTTCTTGCATGTTCTAAAGCTTTCAACATTAACGACTCCATCTTCTACCACTTCTGGTGCCTTCATATGATTTCCTACTTATCCCAGAACTATGGACCTAACCTAGAACCTTCCAACCAATCCTAGAGCTTCATTCTCCATGCTTTGTACCCTCATTCAATGCACTTTCATAGACCCTGATATCAACTACCCAATATTGGATTAGCCTTGACATTGAATACCTGATATCAGGTACCCAATATTAGGTTGCACAAAGCCTCTATATATGACTCCCACAATGCCAAAACTCCATTTCCATTATTTGTAGCTAGGTGAATTTTTCAAATTTTCTTTCATGACTTAGAGCTATGCGTAATCCACTTCCTCTTGCAATATCTTACTCACTACCACTTTGATTCTTATACCATTTAAACCTATTTGAACTTGGAGTGTTCAACTTAGTTGTTTT
>MNCI01030661.1:84826-103349 GCA_015680685.1 Gnetum montanum | reverse complement strand
CACACATCAACATCATTCTTCATTGTTCATGTGAGAGGAGTTGTTGAATTTTCTTCCACAAATCATCAACCTTGCACACCCACCATTCAAACATCTATAACTTGCATGTTAACACTCTGATTCTCATTTCGATTGAACCTATCTAAACCTAGGCTGTTTGACATAGTTGTGGGGGAAGGGTATGCTCCAAGTTGTGCATAATTTTTTTTAAAATTTATCGTTGCCCAAAGGATATCATAAAGGGTAAATGATCTCAAAAATATTAAACACATTTGCCAAATTAATTTTATCTCTTCATCCATACCATAAAAATTAATTTTTGGAGCCACCTAATCAAATTAGGCTCAATATCAAAACTTTTAGAGGACATTTTCATAAAATTCTCTAACTCAGGATCACACTAAACAAGACATGAATTTATTAAAGGCAAGAAGTAAGTATAAATAAAATTTTGTAAATAATCTTACTAATAGTTGACCCTATGTGATTGCAAATGGCCCCTAAAAGAGGACAAGGAGGACCCTTTTAAGGTGCACCCAAACAAACAAGGAGAGGCAAAGGTTAGGTGTCTCTCGAGGAATGTATAGAATAGGAGGCACAATCATTTAGCATCCATTAGGAACCTCTAATTACTGTGCAATTGGGACATGCTGAAGGAGGAGATAGTGGAGCACCTGAACAGAGAAAACATCTCACATTGTCTCCAGAATGTGTTTAGGAAATTCATGAGAGGTCCACATCAGCAGCTATGATTGTGGAACTTAACTTTAGACCTTTCACTAAGTTTTTTCTTGAGGTAGTCAAGGACCAACTTAAAGTGTCCCCACTATGGCCAATTCTCTCTGAAAGTGGTGATTGGTACCTGGGATAGACATACCAATTTTGGCTCAATAAAGAAGAAGGCACCACTGTTGATATTGGTGGTATTTTAGTTGATTTTTCTATCAAAGCTATTTCATAAGTTATAAATCTTTTGAATACAGGGCCAAAGGTTGCTCAATTACCCACTCATTCTGATGTTGATGCGTAAAAGATGTGGTTGAAATAGGTGTACGACAAGGAAGATAAAGCATATGGAGAGTTAACACTAGAAGAGAGAATCTACTTCAAAATTAGCACATATCACATCTTCCCCATAAAAGGGTTAAATAAAATATCCACATATGTGACTAGAGGAAGTGCTATCTTGATGGGCAAGGTTAATGTCAACCTACCCCATCTATATCTTACAAAAATTTTGAGGCAATTTGAAGAACACGAGACTGGGAAGTTCACATTGCCCTTCCCTTGTCTCATTAGGAAGTTATGCCGATGTGTTGGAATTCTGGGGTATACTAATGATGTTCCCAAAAAAGGCCCAAAATGCTTCATTCACTAAATTGTTGAAGCCAACAGCCCCAAGGAAAAGTGTTGGTGAGACACTAGAGTAGGAATAGGAAGCGGGGCCCAACACACAACTTAGAGGCCAGCAAGAACAATTTCCACTGCCGTCATAGGACTATCGACCGTTGATGAGCCATCTCAAGGCCATCACTAAGATAGTCAATTGGGGAAGTTGTGATGAGACCAATCTCTTCAGGGTCATCGATGATGTCATACAATCCACAGTTTCAATTGATCATGCATGGGGTGAAGTGTTGATCCAAATAGGAGGAGGGGAATCACACTGGTCACAACACATCTCAAGAAATGCTACATCCTTTTAGGTATAATTAGAAATTGGTGAAGATGCCATGGTAGTGCTCATGCAACACCAAGATGCAGTGGGAGCTATAGAAGTGGTCACATACCACATAAAAGAATCATTCAATATCCCTGTTGTGCCACCAGCAAACTTTACAGGAAGACACAATGTTCAAATTTTGGCTGATCCCTCGATGACTCCTATGGAGCATGAGGATGTTTTTGATTGATTGCTGCAAATAGGCCAAGTGATGATATCCCTGTTTGACATCTCTTAAGATGTCATAGCAACTCAATCAAACCTCATCTCCATAAAAGGGAAGTTGGTCATGGTAGAGGTCAGAGCCAAGCATGTAGAGGAAGAGCTAGAAAGCCTTTAAGAAAAATTCATCATCCTACAAGCTGCACAACAGGATTTGTCTCAAATCATCCTCATAGACTAGATAGAGTCCTTCTAGATGGAACAACTAAATAAATTGCTAGCAGAAAATAAAAGAGTGGTGAAGGAGAAAGAGAAGGCTGATTGGGATGCTTCCAAGGCACAAGCTCAAACACATGCACATGTCAAAGCACTCAAGGCCTTATAAGAGAAAAATAAATAGCTTGTCGCTGACAAACTTTGGTTGACCATAGTAGAGAAACAAAAGAATCTTTTTGAAGAAAATTTTTAGTAATTGCGAGAACTAATAAGGGTCAACTAGGACATGAATTGCTTGGCCAGAGAAAATAAAACCCTCTCAATGGAGGAGGTACCCACAATCCATCAAAAGATAAAAATTGAAATAAGAGCATGGTAGAATGAGGCAAAGTAACATGAAAAACTCAAGGAGCACTTTAGAGATTAGATGGGGATGTACAAGCAAGTAATTAAAAAGAAATCCATATGGCCAAAGCCCACATGAACAACTTCACTGCTCAACATGCTGATTGGTGGGCCATATTGGATACCTATGCATTTACCCACCAAGTAGAACTCAAAAGCTGGGACCTGTAGATACAAGATCTTATAAAATACATGGAGCTGGAAAACTTGTGGTAAGCCAACTTAGCCATGTTAATAACAGGACACTCGAGAATAGAGTTAGAGAAGTATATAGCAACCACCTACACTAAATATGAAATAGAATTTGTTGAGCATAAGAAGACATTGTAAAAATTGGAGGTAGAAAAGTTTGAATTAGAGGTGGTCAAAACTAGCTACCAAAGACAGAAGAATGTCATGGCGGATTTGGCTTGACAGCTCATAGACTACCAGGAATACAAGGATAAAGCCAAAGCCTATGAGGTGGAACAACGGTTGTTTGCGATTTGGCATGTCAAGGCCAACTAGATGTTTCTGTAGCTATCGTGTCCATAAGAGGTGCCAACTCTATCAAACATTGGAGCATCAACATGGATGGTACAAGATCCCTAAACCGAAGAAGAAAAGCTCTAGGCACTTCTTCTAAGACATCAACTTCCAAAACCTAGAGCATAAGATAAGGGAAAGAGGCCCATGCATGAACCACTACCACTGGGAACCACATGAGTTCTAATGAATTTTGTAATTCTATGTCTGTGTCCTAATTTTGTTGTGTTCAATTCTCCATTGTAGCATGAATAAATTCCTAGATTAGTCAATAATTCCATACCTATCCACTATGTAATCAATTGAACTTGTTCTCATTTTGTTTGACTCGAGGATGAGTTTCAATCTAGTCGTGGGGGTATGATGAATCATGATTTTCCAGGCTTCGATATTAGATCCATGATATCAGGTATGCGATATTGTGGCTTGGATAATGATATCAGATACATAATATCATGATTCCTGTATAAGCTTATAAATACACATTTGGGTGCACAGGGAATGAGAGTCAGTAAGTGTAGGAATAGTCTTTTTTGTCAGTTCACAGTTAATTTCAATTCTTTCCCTAGTGCATGTTCACAGTGTGATGATTGTAATTGTATGAAACCTTTATTCAAGTGTGATGTACTTGGACATGCACATGACTGACAATAAAGATCGAGATTACTCCATTGTTATAGCATTCACTTAGTTTTAATTGTTTAATTGTTATTGTTCTTTACTATTTTCGTAATTAATATTTCTTTATTGCCATTTATTATTCCTATTGTTGAATGTGGAATGAGTACAACTTAATCATGAACATTTAAGTGTAACTACTTGGTAACCTAGTAGCACATTTAGGAGCACTCAAGTAATATGCGCTTGGTAATCCCAGAAGTAGTACATGAGGTCCAAGATGTGCACAGATGATTAACCATGAATGCTCATCACACTTAAGCTAATTTAGACTTCATTCCCTCTTGCTTATTAGTTTAATTAAGATTATTTTCCATTATCTCTAGGAGTAGCCTAGTGTTAGGAATCATATCATACACCTCACTCTGGACTAAACCATATGTGATAAAGCAAATACTAGTCTAGGTGGGAAGACATTGAATTGCAATCAATGTGTAACTATCTAGATACCACAACTAGTCCATCTACAAAGTTCAACCGGATTGTGCATACATGCTTGTATTCGTATGGTTGAGTGTAGGGATACCTCACAATTCATCAAATAGGAAGTTGAATAACTTTTTGCATGGTGTGGTTCCCATCCAAAAATCTATAAAAACATAAAATTCAAAAAAAAAACATGATGGGAATTCAAAGCACATCCCTTCAACAAAATAATGGGCTACAAGCACTGGTTATGGGACTAGAAAGACATGTTACCCATGACTAAAGATCCCCTCTAACTAAGGACCTTTCTCACTTCTTGCTTTCCTTTTCTTCTCTTCTCAAATTAGGAATGGTAATTGATCTATAGGAGCATTCTTGTGTCTCAAGGTGGTGGTTTGGTCTTAGAGTGGTGATGCAAAGTCATTGAATGTGGTTGGTTTTGATGTGGACCAAGGATGGACTTTATCGAGTCATTTAACCATAGAATCCACAAGGAACTTCATGTGACCATGATTGGGAATTCCATTTCATTTTCTCTCTTATCAATCAATGTTTTTCATTACTCACCTCATTGCTAGATGTCCATGTTCTTATTCAATGTCTTAGTTTGAAATGTCAAAATTGTTGGGTAGATTCTTATGGATTTGATCCTTAATTTTTAATCACCATTAATCAACTGTGGGGTCCACTAACTCATTAGTTAAGATTATGCAAGGGAAAAAAGAACATGATCCTACTATGGGGAGGACCCACTTGCATATCTCTTAGTTGAAATAGTTAGGTTCCTTATCCTTAGACATTTCCATAATCAAATATTTCATGTTTTCCATCAATGCATCCAACTGTGTGCTCCTTAAGGCATCTTCTCCACTAAATTTCATTCTCCAATTTTCCAATTTTTGAGCATTTGTGAGCCCTCTTCTAATGCTTTCATCATGTTCATAGATTTTTTGGCTCGCCATAGACTCCAAATTCATAAGAAAATCCTTTGTATTTTTTAAGATATTCAAGTGAAAAAATTTTGAACATAGGCTCCGTAAATAGATACCCATTGATGGAGCCCATGCATAAACAAGATTCCATATATGGAAACCCATCAACATAGGGGGTCCATCTGCCTATAAATAGGTGGCAACACTTAGCATTTTTCATATTTGCTCATAAACGAGGGAGGGGTTTTTGAATTTTTCAAAGCCTAGAACCTTCCAAGATCCATATCTTCCTAACTGTTTGTCCAATTCACTTCATTCTTCAACCCTATAGCTATTGGAGGTAAGATATTAATTGTGGGGGCTACAAACCTTAAGTTTTTGATGAAAAATTTCTAACTCCCATAAAGGTTTAACAAAGAAATCAACATTAAAACATCAAATTATAAGAGTTAAACCCTTCCAATAAGATCTAGTGTTATTCTAAGTGAAAAAATGAATAAAATAATAATAAAATAATCAAACTACCGTGGTCAAAACTTAGCCTAAGTGTAACTGCCCAATGGGAAAGGTACTTAAATATTATAAGTTACACATTAAATGCTAATCCTTGTTATGTTTTGACTACAAATGGCACCTAAAGGAAAGAATGTGTAGGAAGGAGGACCATCCCAACCAAGGGACAAATAGCCAATAATAAGAAGGGCCTAAGAATAGTCCCATGAGCAAGAAAAGACCCATGGCACAGGACCTGTTTGAGAGGATCTTGAAGTGGAATCTATCTAACAAATTCTTGAAGAAGCTATTACAACTAAACAGTCTCACTAAGATGATGCACCTAAACCTAAACCAAACCTTAATGTGACACTAATAGAAGCTTGCCTTAGGTAGGTCACGAACAAGTAGGTTCAGAAATTTGTACTTCAACAATTGAACTTCAGATATTTCTTGGAGTTTGCACCACTAGATGTCAAAACTTAATTGTAGAACTCTCCCATGTGGCCCACAATCACTTCCAATAGGGTGTGGTACATGGAGAGACATGCTTATTTTGGAATAATTAGTAGGCTAGTTCAATAGTCAAAATCAAGGACATCTAAGTGCCCTACTTGGTGAAAGCCATTGTAGAAGTCCTTGGGTTACCAAAAACTGGGACAAATATTGCTAAAATCCCCATGTAGGTAGATCTTGATGTCAAGAAAGAATGGACATAGTAGTATTATGGAGTCGATTATAAGGAGTTTGGTGCACTCACCATGGTGAAGCACACATATGTCAAAATTGTAGCCTTTCACCTAAATCCAATGGTAAGGTCAAGAAGGATCACAACCTTCTCCACTCTTGCATGTGCCACTTTAAGTAGTAGACTTTTCATCAACCTTCTGTAGTTGGTCTATCCTAAGATAGAGAATCAATTTAAAGAAAATGAACTTAGAAGGAAGGAACTTCCCTTCTTATGCCTCATCTAGAAATAATGTAAAAGGGGAGGCATAAAATACCATACAAACTACATCGTCTGATGTGCTCCATCTGCTTCTTGGATAGAGATGATAAAGGACAAGGTGCCTACCAAGATCATCCAAAAAGAGGAGTAGTGATCACCACCTTTATAGCCCACTCATGAAAAAATGTTGGAGGCCCATGCTACCCTTGAGTGAATGTGCGAGATTCAAGAGTAGCTTTTGTGTGAGTAAGAGTAATGAGCAGGAATGAGTGGTGGTGACCCATCTATGTATCACCTAATAATGAATCACCTTAATAAAGTGGCTCAAACAATTAGCCAGATGGAGGGAGGTGGGCCAATTTTCTCAACCCAAAGAATGAAACTACCTACAAGATCAAATCCAAATGCTTGAGAGCTAATGGTATCTCTCTCTTAACAATAGTAAATACCAAAAATATCTAGGAACACCACTACTTTTTCTATGTGTCTAGAGGAGGGAGAGGGGGTAACTATCTTGGTGATGCAACACCATGGATAGGAGATAGTAGTAGAGGTGATTACCACTAGAATTTTCAAATCATTAAATGCACCTACGATGTTTGTACTATAGGATTCTACACTCAAAGATGTGAAGACATTCACAAAAATAGTTAGTAGAAAATTGAGTATAGCCCAACACAAAGATTTGTTGGACTAATTGGTGGGAACCATGTAACTGATTTCAGATATCTTCGATCTTCCAGATACCATCATTGCAACCCAATCATAGCTACTAAAGGTAAAGAGAAAGTGCATTATATTGAAGGGGCAACTCAAAATAGCTCAAGCAAAAAGGCAATGCTTGGCTATGGAGGTTTCTAAATTAAGAGCTTTCCTTGCTAATCCTATGTTTCTCAACCCTATGTTAACACATGATGAAGCTTTTTAGAAACTTTAGGAGAGGATAAAAAAGGTTGAGAATGCAAAGAAGATGATGGTTTTTGATAAGTCCTTGGTCAATGTCATAATGCATAACATCTAAAGGCCTTGAACTATAATTGCTAGGAGAATGTGATGCTGACTATAGAGAATCATTGCCTACAGAATGTTGATGTACAAAAACAATAGATGCAAGATTTTATCCATCAATAGCAAGAGTAGCTAGCCAAAGTAAATAATGAATTGAGGAGATTGGTAGTAGAAAATTGAAATCTCTCTATGAAGGTGGTCCAAGACCTTCATCAAAAATATGCAATAAAGATACCTGCTTGGAAGAATAAGGCTCTCAAATTTGAGAGAGTCAAAAATCACTACAGAGATTAGGTCAGTATACAAAAAGAAATTAATGAAAAACACATCCAGATGATGAAGGCAAAGGTTATTGAGGCCCTGCAATAGCTCAAGGAAGGAGATGATGTCTAGCAACCTATCTTCGATGAGCTCAATGACTACATCAAACTACATACCCACATGAAAGAGGTGTAGATCGAGGAGATGATAGAGTATATGGAGCTTGCCAATCTTTGTTATGCAAATCTAACAATGCTAATTGTTGAATGACCATAGTCAAAGTTGGAGAAGCAAGTGACTAGCTCATACTTCTATATGAGGTGGAGTTCAAAATCCATAAGGAGATTAAGCAAAATCTTGAGATTGCTAATGCTAAACTTGACGTTCTCATGGCATGATTCATCAATCAAAGATCAACTACTAAGAACATAACCAAAAGGATGAATGACTACTAGGAGCTGCAGAGTGTAGTTAAGGCATTCAATGTTGAGCACAAATGTTTCACTATCTAGTTTGTCAATGTTAAGGGGTTGTTTCTAGTAATGTCCTATCCCTAGGATGTTCCCACTCTAACCTACATCTAAGATGCTATGTGGACCATGGAAAATCCCAGGGAAAAGGAGGAGAAGATGAAGACATTGTTGGACACCTTTCGTATTTCACCAAAAGCTACAACTACCACTAAACAACCACAACTGCCTCAACCATCGTGTGTACTTGAAGCAGGAGAAGGCCCTTTGGAGCCTCAAGGACCTCCACCACCTAGGATTTTTTTATCTTCTCCAAAATCTTCACACCAAAAAAGGAATTGTGCTTGTCATTTTTTCCTTGGTGTTCAATTTTGTTATTTTGAACAGCTGAAATTTTGTAATCAATGTAAAACCGTATACTTTGGGCACTTAGTTTTTAGTTGTGTAGTTTGTGTGTTTTTTTTTTTTTGTGTTAATAATCCCATGCCTTCCCAAATTTTGTAAAGAACTCAAGGACAAGTTTTCATTCAATCATGGGGGTATGATGAAGCGTTGTAATTGGTTGCATCAATGGGATGCCATCGACGTAACCCTATTGACATAAGGTTTGACCCATTGATGTGCACATGTTAATGGAGCTCCCTATTTTACCTATAAATACATGCTTACCAACCACATTTATGACATTCCTTTCATAAGTTGTAGCAAATTTATAGTAGTTTTTCTTCCCGAAAGTTAGAATATTTTCAAAGTGCCCATAATAGGAGTAAAAGATTGTACAAATTTTTATTCAAGCATAGTTGTACCTAAGCATTACCGTGTGTGTGTCAATAAAAACAAGCTTTCTAATAAACCTTGTAGCACTTTGAAATAGATTAATTATTTCTTTTAATGGTTTAAGTAATTAAATAATTAATTAAGCCAAATTAAGCTAGATTAAATAGTAATTAATTAAGCACCTAAGTATGACCACTTCGAGCATATACTTATCGCATGGTAATCCTAGTAACGCATAAGTTTGGTAACTGAGTAGCATTAAACGTGTTCAAGATGTGTATGACAAGTGGGAACGAATGCTTATGTTAGGATTAGTTAAATGTTAGCTATCTAGATTAAATTAGCAATTAAATTACTTTATTCATCATTCTTTATTCTTAGGGGACTTAGAACATAAAACACAAAAAATGATAAAAAATCATATGCCTCAATTGCATTGAACCATACCTTTGCATTTCACAAGTGTAATTGGGAACACAATGATTATAATGGTTAGTCTCACTTTCTAGAGACCAGTGTACTTAGAAGGTTATAAGCCTACAAAATTCAACTAGATCACATGTGAATGCTTAATGATTTGTATGGTTAGGCATAGGGTCTACTCACTACTCATCAAGGTTCATACAAATAGGAACTTAAGCTCTTAGGAAATTTATTTTTTTAAATAGGGAAGAGGGTAGGAAAACATGCCTTGTTAGTAGATCAAAGGAAATTTCCCTTTGAAACAAAGGTTGGAAGAGTGTGGGGATCCTCACGGGCTTCATGCTATCATAACCATCACCAAAGAACTACATTGGCCCTGACTCCTTTGTGTATTTCATTATAAGGATATGTAGGCTTGAAAAGGAGCTTTAGCTTTGATGCTTAGGTCATTGTCCTTCTCTTTGAAAGTGGGGTTTAGGACTAGATACATTACAATTAGAATATGTATTAGCTCTTCTAGGAGAACACTGTCTTGGATGGTTATATATGCTTATTGTAATCTTTAATTGTATGTATTATGTTGGTCATATCACTTATATGACTTCATGTGGCATACTCAATATACGCCGAACCCATGGACTAATGGGTTACATGTGCTTATGTTGTATGTGTAGGTGTAGGTGATGTGATTGTTAAGGGATAGTCTAACTTGGGTCAACTCTAAGTCATTTGGCTGATTTTGGACTGAAGTGTGATGTTGAACAATGCTTTGCTACAACAGTGTTGTTATAGTGGGCAACCACCATCAAACTAAAATCCATGGTTCTTCTTTCTTCCTCCTTAATTCCTTCTTCATCCATGGTTAAAATCATTACTATTTTAAAGTAGATATTTAAGCCTCCCTTACAATAATAGAAAAGATGATGTAACCTTTTGTAAGTTTGATGATGTTATAAATTTTGATCTTTTCAAATAGCAATAAAATTTGATATGTTTTGTCAGCAAATGATGGTTAATTAAATTTTTGTGAATTTATATGTATATTCTATCTTAACTATTGTATTATTTAACATCTTTGCTATGAAATCTTCTAAGAAATATTTTCTTGATAAGTTTTTTATTATGATTTTTTCTTACTATTTCAAGAAATGTTTTTAATTGTATAGATTTGACAAAGGCATAATAATGATAAGAAAAATAATTAAGCTATACATATATAAAGGTTAATACTAAACTAAGTTAACAACTTAATTTGAAGGAAAATAGTTTAATATTTTCATAGTTTGTCCATATAAAATGAAATGAAATTATTTAAGAATATAAGATCCTTACTTTGCCTAAAGAATTAAGAATTCCCCATAACCATGGTATAAAATAAATTTATTTCGAAGCTTGTAAAATGCTCATGTGAAAGTAAGGTAAAATTCATATCCTTTAAAATTATATTTAAAGGATAAGTATAAGTTGAAAACCAAATATATGTTCAATTAAGGAGTGAAGCTGATGAAGTGTATTTTGTTTGGCTTTGATATTGAGTATCTGATATTGGATGATCAAGGACCAAGAAGTGATGTTGGATATCCAATATCATGATATGTGTGCTAACCTATAAATATAGCGCTTGGGCACATGGTTTGGGAATATTATTAGTCATAGGATAGTAGAACTCTTGTAGTTTTTCTTCCCTAGAGTTAGAATATTTTCCTGAGTACCCATAACATGAGTCATTGAGTCTATGGATCTTTATTCAAGCACTATTGTACTTGAGCAAGGTAGTGTGTATGGCAATAAAATGAGCTTTCTAATAAACCTTGTAGCACTTTGGCTAGATTAAATATTTTATTTATGCATTTAATGTTTCATACAATTTCCTTTAATGTTTTCAATAATTAAGCTAATTAATAAATTAAGCTAGCTAGATTAAATAGCAATTAACTAAGCACATAAGTATAACTGCTTCAAGCATGCAAATGATGCTTGGTAATCCTAGTAATGCTTAATGTTTGGTAATCTAGCAGTATTATACATGTTTAGGATGTGTATAGAAAGTGGAACTAGATACTTATGTTAGGATTAGTTAGAAATTAGTTAGTTAGTTAGATTAAATTAGCAATTAAATTACGTCATTTCCTTCATCCTTTATTTTAAGCACCCAAAACATAAAACACAAAAATAATAAAAAGTATGCACCTTAATTACACTTAACCATACCTTTGCAAATAACAAGTGTAATTGGGAAGACAATGAATGATTATTAAGGAAAGTTCACTTCCTTGATCCTAGTGTACTTTACGACATAGAATCCACAAAATTTGACCAAATTGTGCATGAACACTTGGTGATTCGTATGGTTGAGCATAGGGGTATTCATCACTCATCATTGCTGCCATTTCTAGGGATTCTTTTTGTTGAAACATGAGCTATCTAGGTATAGTGAAAATCATTAACATCGTTGGATGAACCCTAAGGTCAAATTTATTCTTAAAATAAATATAATAATTTAAGTATACTAATATCTTATTTTAATTGGAAAATTTCTTCTTCTCATAGGCACGATGATACTAAAATACCAATGCCTCAAGAATGTAGGGTAGTATATTCTCATCCAAATGAGTATGTGCCTAACTTCACCTTCATCCTACATTATAATGAACAACTATGGTGGTGTGATATGGAGGGAAACATTGTAATGCCTCTTATCAATTTGTGCTTGGGATGATACTCCAAACTCTTAGGAGGTTGGACATCTAGGATCTTCAAGAAGAGTATGTTGTGCATGATCATAACTATCGAGACTACCGTCCCACTAAAACATAGTGTAGGAGAGACCAACACTTAGAGAAGCATCATGATGCTATGAAAGGGAAATAGTTCACCAACCCCTTATTCCTATTAAACCAAAACAACAATAAAGATCCTCCCTTTGGGGGTTCTCAACATGAAGATTCTCCACCCCTTGATATTGGTGATGTAGGTGTGAACCTAAATCTATAGTTCACTATCAACAATCCATGTTCAAGCAAAAGTAGGAGTCCAAGCAGGGGCTCAGGAAAGCATTAAGATGACAAGAAAACTGATGAACGTGGACGTGAAAAGCATAGAGGTAGTGGAAAACACCATGGTGGTGATATTCCTTCTCCTCTTCACCCTCTTCATCTACATATTCTTCTTCCTCTTCTAGTTCTAACAAATGTCATAGAAAGAACAACCATGATGAAGGTGAACAGCAGGATAATGATAATCATAGAGACTATCATGAACGAAGGGGTAGTAGAGGACATCATATGCATCATCGAAATATTGATGATGATGAGCCTTTTCTGGCAACTTTAAGCATGCTAAATATTGTAGAAATAGTAAAAATTCCAACTAGGCATGTGAAAGTTAGTCAAATCAAGCAACTTAACATGAACAATATCCCTAGATTTGAGGGGAGATAAAACTCTAATCTACAAATGCATCTTCAAGATTTTCACAATGCCTATGCCTTACAATATATTGAAAATGATTAGAAGAAGTTAAAGCTATTTTCTAGGATATTCATTAAGCAAGCAGAAAGCTAGTATTAGTCCTTGGAACTAGAATCCATCTACAAGTGAAGTACAATGCTAGAGCTATTCAATGATAAATATCATACATAATTTTAGGTGTCTAATTTGAGAAGGTAGATCCAAAGATGGAACTAAGGAACACATGAACTATTGGACACCATCATGGGCAGATACTATTCTCTCACACATCAATTCCCTAACCATGGTTATTCTTAGTAGGAACAACTTCTCCACATCATAGATGGACTTAGATTAGAAACGAGAAGAACTCTTGGAGTCTATGCCCAAGGGAGACTATCAAAATTAAGAGCTTGTCAAATCCAAAGGTTGATGGATTAGGTAGTAGTAGAAGAAGGAGAGCTAAGAAAATGAAAAAGTGCAAAAAAATATAATAGGGATCCTTCCATTAGAAAGAGGGAATTCCTACTTTTGTGACAACGAGGAGGAGTCACCACTTGATGAGGTGGTAAATAGGAAAACCTTACTGATCCAAAAATTTGTCTAAAATTTTGGTCAAGGTAGATAAAATGTGGGATTTGTTGGATGAAAAATTTCAAACTACTCTAAAATTGTAGAAGAATCAAAAGAGTAGAATATTGATCATGACTACAGGAGGCAGAAAGAAGCTGGACGTGCCTACTAAGGGGCAATGATAAAGTTGCTATAGTAGAAGAAGTTCTGGAGACTAAATCAGATGATGATAGTGGGTGTAGCATTTGCCATTATTAATATCCTAGAGGATGTTGCCTTATTGTGTCACACTTCCAAAAATTTAGGGTGTATGCACTGGATCCTAGATTGGCAAGGAGGTAGGCACCCAAAAGATTACCTTATCCTCAAGGCAATCCTAGGCAATTCTACCAACAACAAACCTACTATTCAAGTGGAGCTCCACCACAACTATATAAGTAGTATTAGTAGTGGTAGCACCCACAGTCATGGGGGCTACCACCATCAAGGTAGTAGTACCCTTACTATCAACCAGATCCATATGGGTACTATGTTTAGCAACTTATTTCTTTGCGTGACTCTTCTAGTCATGCTACCTTCCAACATCACTACTACCCTCTAGAGTATTATAGAACTCATTCTCCATCTACTAGAGGAAAGTCTCCACATCCATATTACCCTTCTCATTCTTTTGCATATGTCCCTCCACCCTCAACGTAGTTACTACATGCTTCATCGTTGTAGGGAGAAATTCCACCTCAAATGCAACAATGCAATGTAATGAGGACTATTAGCTTACAACCAACTCCTTAGTCAAGTGGTTTGGAAACTAGATCATGAAAAGGATATTTTTTCTAAACCAAATGCCCAATTAAATCCTTACATACACCTATAGCTAGCAATCCTACCTTTCAATCTCCCTCTACATCTAATCTGTTTGAGTCCCCTTCAAACCAAACACCTTCCAAAGTACATACCATTATGTTAGCCCATATGGTAACCAATTGGATAAAGGTTCGTCACCTTCCTAGGAAACTATCTGATCTTAGAATTCCCCTTATTTACCTTTAAATTACAGGGAATGAGCCTTGCAAGGCTCTTCTAGATTCATATTCTACTATTAATATGATTTTCCATAAGATGTATAAAGCCTAGAACTTGCCTCCACTCAAGTAGAGCAACATCCATATCAAGTTGGCTAATTAGGCCATCACTATTCCCTTGGGACAAGTGGAGGACATTGTGACCACCATTTGTGGGTGGTCCTACCCCACTGATTTCCTAGTGATTTGAGTGGACAATTGTAAGGAAAACTTTCCAATCATCATGGAAAGGGCTTGGCTAAGCATTGTTGATGCACAATTGGGGATCCGAGATCTTTCTCTCAAAATATCTAAAAAAAATGCATTCAGACAGGTTAAGAGGAAGAAACTTCCATGCATCATGTACAATGATATAGGGTTCAATTGTGTGCAAAAACTATGAATAGTTAATAGTGTATCTATTAAAGCATGTAGTTAGTATGTTGATATATCTAAAATTGAAAAGTGCCTGTACATAGTTCCCACAAAGTAGGAGTGCACCCAATGGCTGATAGCTAACCTTGAGAGTAGCTCAACACTTTGCATGAAACTTTCTAAGAACCTAACATGTGCCTATGTAAAAGGCATAGATGAACTAGAGCAAGTTCATCACCAACTCTCTGATGATGCAAATGATGATACCTATTGGGAAGTATTGGAAATTCCTGAAAATTTTAAACAAGAGCCCCTTGAGTTGAAAACTCTACATGCTGACATGAATATGCATTCTTGAAAAATGAAAAGTTGGTAATAATCAATGAAAATATTGCTATTGAAAAAAAGGAGATGGTAATAAATTTGGTTAATAGATGGTCAATAGCCTTTGCTTGGTCATATCTCAAACTCACAGGAATTGATCTTAGAATATGCCAACATCGTATCTATAGTGATCTAGCCATGAAGCTAAAGAGACAACCGTAGTGGCAATTGAATCCCAAATTAAAGTAGATCGTGAAAGAGAAAATTGAACAACTCATCAAGGTGGGGTTTATCTATTCCATTGTAGATAGTGAGTGGGTTAGCCCACCCATGATTATGCTAAAGAAAGGTGGCAAGTAGTGGGTTTGCATCAACTTCTGGCTATTGAATATGGAAACATTCAAAGATAACTTTCCATTGCCATTTTTGGATTAGGTGTTGGATACCATTTCTGGGCATTGCTATTAAATTTTTCTTGATGGTTATAGTGGCTATAACCAAATCTAGATTGTGCTAGAGGATTAGGACAAAACAACATTCATGAGTCTATGGGGAACTTTCACATATCAAAAGATACATTTTAGCCTATGCAATGCCCCTACCACATTTCAATGGCTAGTCTTGAGTAATTTTCAATAGTAGATTGGTAGTGGGATGGAATTTTTCATGGATGAATTCTCCACCTATGGAGCTACATTTGAGCAAGCCATAGACCATCTTGAGCAAGTGTTGAAAAGATGTGTAGAGACTAATCTCCGACTCAATTGGTAGAAGAGCCATCTAATGGTCTAGGAGTGCATTGTGTTAGGACACAAAATTTCACAAGCAAGGATTGAGATCAATCCTAAAATGATTAGGATCATCCAAGGAATTACCCATCAACTAGAAACTGTAAAAAATGTCCAATCATTCCTTGGACATACTAGTTACTGTTCAAGTTGCATAGAGAATTTCTCTAAGATCGTAAAACCATTAGTTGAGATAACAAAGAAAGATGTCCCATTTGTTTAGACCAAGGAAGGTGAAAATGCATTCAAATAGTTGAAGGAGAAACTTGTAGAAACTTCAATTCTATGAGCACCAAATTAGTCTCGACCATTTCATGTCATGAAGGATGCATCAAATTATAACCTTAGGGTTGTGGTTACATAGTTGGATGACAAGAAACATCAATATTACATCCACTACGCAAGTCAAACCATTGTGGATGCATAGCTAAATTACACCACAACAAAGAAAGAACTAATGATAGTAGTGTACACTTTAGAGAAGTTTAGGCACTATGTGCTTGGATACAAGGTGTTCATACACATGGACCATAGTGCAATTCACTTCCTAATGAATAAGCCAATGGTGAGCCCTCATGTCATACAATGATTGGTAATGTTATAGGAATTTGATCTTATGATAGTAGATCGAAAGGGAGCTAAGAATGTGATCATTGACCACTTGGTTTGTTTGCGATGGAACAACAAGGAGAAGAAAAGCCCATTGTCTAATCAATTTCCTAATGAACTCTTCTTTGTCAGGGCTATAACTAAACAATTTCCCACTAAGCCTAAATGGTACAATGGCATTCTCACTTGTCTTCTTACTTAAGAGATGCCACAATAGCTAGATCACAAGAAGAAACAATAGTTTCTTCACCAGGTAAAACACTTCATGGAGATTAATAGGCACCTCTATAAGGTGTGCATCAATGGCATAGTTCATTGGTGTGTTCCTAATGCTGATCAACTGCACGTTCTCCAGGATGCTCATGAGGATCCTTGTGGGGACCACTATGTAAGGAGACACATGACCATTAAGATCTTGATGGTAGGATATTACTGGCCAACACTTTTCAAGGATGCTTACCAATTTTTCAACTCTTGAAAGCATTTCCAATGTGATGGTGGAATGACCACTCAAATGAAGGAACCTCAACAATGGATTCAACCACTAGAACCCTTCAACATCTGGGGAATTGACTTCATGGATTCCATCATGTCCATCTCAAATGAAAAATTTTCCATCATAGTCATTATTGACTATTGTATGAAATGGGCAAAAGTAGTAACCGTAACCAACTATACATCTTCTTCTACTGCTTGGTTTGTACATTAGAATGTTATATATAGGTTTTGTGTGTCACATGCAGTAATTTCTAATAATGAAACCCACTTTATAGGTACTACCTTTTAGAAGCTCATGTAATGCTTGGGGGTTGAACATAAATTAACAACACCTTATCATCCCCAAGCCAATGGTCAAGCTAAGGTTACAAATAAGGAAATCACTAAGATCTTAACAAGAATAGTTAGCAAATATAGGAGGGAATAAAGCAAAAAACTCAATGATGTCCTCTAGGCCTACCACTCCACCTAGAAGCTCCCTATAGGCTACTCTCCCTATGAGCTAGTGTACAAAAAATTACCAACTCTTATTATTCAATCTAAACTTTGTACACTTTCAACAGCCTGTGATCTTGATCTTGACTTAATTCTAGTACAAAAAGAAAGATTAATGAATCTCAACTTGCTAGATGAAAATCGATTGGTGGCCCTATTATCTAACAAGTTGCATAAGGAATTTAACAAAAACTACCATAACCTTAGAATTAGGAAAGTCAAATTTCAACTAGGAGATAAGGTCCTCTACTGGAACCCCACACATTTGCCAGAATGAACCAAGTTCCAAACACTATGAGAAAGCCATTATATTATTTCAAAACATTTTCCTTATGGGACCATGATGATTTACAAACTTGAGAGCCCAAATAAGAAACAATTGATCAACATGTAACACATTAAACCTTTTCATGAGTATAAGGAAGTTAGTGTTCACAACACCTCCTCATATGGATAGCCATGCTTGATTTTTTAGATCTCCTCCTTCCAACTTAGTCATTGGGGAGATGGCCATCTATGCTAATCATATAAGTGGCTCCTCAGTTGTTCATATTTCTATTTTACATGTTTTTGTTTTACACCTTGTTAGTTTTACAACTCATTGTTTTATGCCTTCTTTATCTTACACATTTTTGTTTTTACTTTATTAATTTTGTCCAATTTTTATTTTACAACATTTTTAATACATTTTATTTTTTGAATATTTTATAATTTCTTATATATTTTTCTTTATTTTGATGTGATTTTCTTATTATGTTCTAATAATAACATGCCTTATTGCCAACTAGGTATAGTGTGGTTTTCTTGATGTGGGCATGTACTATTCAGTTATTTGATTGTTGGTGTCTAAATTCTAGCTTTGAATTTTGTTATTGATAACTAAGATATGGTTTCTTTTTCATGA
>MNCI01030661.1:4211-80822 GCA_015680685.1 Gnetum montanum | reverse complement strand
GAACAAAGAGATAAACCAAAGCATACTTGGCTTGCTTGCATAAAAAAATCTAATACTTGAGTGCTACTATTTATATAGATAATGTTAAAAATACTATCAAATTTAGCATAAAAATTTAAAAATTCTAGTGGCCCATACGCTACAATTTGGACCATGAAAATAGTCCAAATACACTACCAATACATGATCAAAAAAGTCAAAAATGTTGATGACCCATACGCTGCACTTTTTAGCCATGAAAATGGCATAAGAACATGATGTAATGATCCAAAAAGAATATGGGAGTGTAACGAACACCAACACAACAAATTCATGGTCTATTTATACTAGATTCTACATAGTTTTTAGGAATTATGATAGATCATGCTTTTGGCAAGAAACAATAGAGCATCATAGCAAATTTTCATAGCTAGTACAACCTTTTTAATGTATACTACTGAGAGTAGCAAGACCAATAGGAACATTTATTACAATGAAAATCAAGTGTAGAACATACCCTTCCATCTACATCAGATTTCAAAATATATTTTGTATTCTCAGGCTTTTAAAGCTAGTGATTTGTACTCTCCAAGTGTGTATTTTTCATTATTTGTTCAATATTTGATGTAAAGTTTGTGCTTGTTATTTAGCCATATCATTCTCCTTACTCTCTATTCTTGTTTTTGCACTATAATTTGTGTTTATACATTTTCCTTCATTTTTATTTTAAATACTTGGTAATAGATTTTTAAGTCCTTAAGCAAATGGCAAGACCTTTTAAGGTACTCCAGATTCTTCCCAAGCCCATGGATCCTAAGGGCTAAAATTATTTTGCATGGATTATTTCAACTTTCTGGAACTGATTTGTTTCATCAGTATAGTTTTGTTAGGGCTAAAAAGAGGACATTCACCTAACTTTCATCCTAAAAGCTAACTATGAAAACACTTCTCTACTTGTTTCTACCCTATTACGTAGCATACTTCACAAAACGGGAATCATTTTTGGGTTTTCTACAACCCAATTTTTGTACCATAGCCATTATTCATAGTTATATAGGCAAAAATTAATTTAAAATTATTTTTGCTATTTTTCTACAATTGTAGTGCATAACACTACCCCTATTCCCTACACTCTTCTAGTTCAAAAATTGTTTATATAGTTGCAGTGTGAAGCATTTTTCATGCTCTCTATGTTTATAGTTTTTTATTCAAGTTTTCTATATTTGCACTTTTACTAAATTTTTCTCATACACAAAAAAGCCTTTTTCATATTTTCTTAGTGTTACTCACATATGCCAAGAAAAAATATTATCATAGTTTTAGTTGTAGTTTACTTTTTTTCCCTTATTTTACACACATTATATCTAAACACACTACACTCATATTAGTTGTAGCCTAATACACTGCAATCTTACATGTTGTGAAGCCTTACATGCTACAACCTTATATGCTGCAATCTCATACACTATAAGCTTTACATGCTATAACCTTAACATGTTGTGAGCCTTATACACTGCAAGCTTATAGCTTGCTTAAAATGCTAGAAACCTCAAAAACCTCTTTCACATTTGACCAATTAATTGGTCTCCTGCATTGCTTGTCTTTTGTTTCAACTATCCTACCGTATAGTATCATTTCCATGGCCGTGAACATGGAATTTTCTTGCATTTATAATCCTAAGAACCCATCTATAATGGAGCATAGGCAATCTCATAGGCTTATGGGACACAACTTTACAGATTCCAACATTACTAACAAGTACTATAATTTCATCTATGTGAAAATCCAAGTTGGTCTACCAATCCCACATGAGAAGTTAGACTTCAAGCATGAGTTTGAGTTTCTTCATAGGAATAGGAAGGAGTATGTCACCTCCTTATATGAAAAAATCAAACTTTCAAAGATTTACATTAACTTGTTACCAAAAATGGTAAATGCCGATGATGAAGTTGTGACAAGTGAGGAGGGTGGTTTAGGACAAGAACAAGAAGATTAGGACAGGTTTCGGGAATACTATGACAATGATGCTAATAAGGAGGGACCCATGCTACAATCGATACCAACTTATTTGTAAATAATCCTCTATATTTCACATAGGTAATGTCTACCACCTCCTTAGGTCAAACTTCCTAGTCGATTTTCCAATTCTTCTCCTTGTTCACATCTCTTCCATTTGTGATCCAACCTCATTCCAAATAGCCATCACATAGTGTTCCTTCCATGTTGTCCCCATTTGTTATCTTACTAGGATCTTCTTTGGGATCTCAAGCCCTCCCATCTTCTTGTACTCCTTTTTTTCCCTTTATCTTACAAATCCTTATTTAAACATAATTTCCCATCTTCAATCTCCTTACAGTGTTGGCTACAAGACTTTTCCAATCCATGCCATAACCCATTGCATGTCTGAAACACCATCAACTTTGGGACTCTCATGATTCAGCATAGTCCCAAAATTTGGGCAAGGATCTCTGCAAGCGTAGTGTCACACTGGACTATGTAGACAACATGGCACCCTGGAAGTCCTAATGCCTACGAAGCCACTTCCAAGTCTACCTACCACCCTCTTTAGCATAGTCAACGCAGCACCCATCCAAGAGGCTAGTTTGCATAAAAGAGGCACTAGGGGTAGATCATACAGTCCAATAAATTTTCTATCTCCCAGGCTAGTAGGCTTACTACACCCTCTAGCTTGCCCAGCTTGACACATGACCTAGCTGACAGTCTACCCAGGGACCATGCTAGGAGTTTCTAAAAGTGTTTAGGATGTACTATAGTTTAGCAAGTTTTCTAACTATGAGACCTACTATGCTATGCTACGCTACACAACGTAGCAGGCCAAGTGGAGACTAATCAGGCACCAAACATGTAGTTGATAGTGATTCAGCCCTTTGGGATATCTACTCTGCTTCATCCTTGAAGCATGATCAACATGACGTAGGAGGATGTCACAAATTTTATCAAAAATCATCTTCATTTGAGTGCTACGCTCTGCTATGCTACACAACATAATAGGGCTCTATTGAGACAATACTTTTGCTCAAACTATTTTGATGGAGTAAACATAATTGCTCATGCTTAGATCATCAAATGTGCTTGTTTTGTTGACACTCTAGTACATGATTGACATCCTATGATAAAACATTTGCAAATTGAGTTAGAATTCAAGCTAAACTGGGTGCTATGCTGTGCTATGCCACACACCATAGCATAGTGTAGTAGGGTCAGAACACACGAAGGTCCACTGTCAAGTTGCACTAGCAAAAGACTTGCACTTGGCCATGCTCTTACCTCCAAGACTGCCTATCCCACTTCACCCTCAAGCTCCAAACAAAGTTTCCTAACAAAAACATTGTAGATTAAGCAAGGATTCATGTCACATTGGCTGCTATGCCATGTAGCGTACATAGTGTAGGAAGGAGGCAAAGCTTAAAAGTGTCTCAAGGATGAAGTCCACAGGTCCCAGGACCTTTCAACATGAAAAGCAGGGATCCCAATCACTGAAGTTACTTTCCTAGCCACACCTCAGAGGGGTACCTTTGATTTTTGGACAAGATTTGTTTGAAGACTGAAGGCTACGCTACGCATCGTAGCATAGCGTAGTGTGTGGGTGTTTACGTTGGGCAGCATAGGTAGCATAACACTCACATGGAAGCACCAAGATGTCTCCAACAGCTTCAAAATTTGTCAAAAATGGTCATTTTTGCTCTAGAATCTCTTCAATAGACAAGACCAGTAGTTTGCTTCATTTTGCACCCCCTTGTTGATTCCCAAAGTTGTCCCTATGCTTGACCCTACTCGCAAGAGCAGGGAAGACGTAGTCTTGGAGCGTAGGCTCCACTTCACATTTGACATTGGCATTTTCTATTAAAACATGGTAGTTCCTTGGATTTTGGCGCATGCAGTTTGAACTGTATGGTCATAGCTTAGCAGGTTTCACGTCCAGCCTTGTTACACTGCAGCGTAGCACACTAGTGTAACACTACAGCATAGCATTACACGACAGTATGGCACATTCACATTTGCACCATGTGGGACCTAGGACACATGGCATCCAAACCACATCTCTCTCTTACTTCTAACTCTATAAATACCCCAGCGAACAACGTTCAAAGGGTTGGATTTTGAGAGTTGGCTTTTGGCATTTTTGGCTTCTTAACTTGGCTTTCTTGTGATTGGACATTGGCATTTTTGCATTTGGTTTTTTGGCGATTGGCTTTGGCAAAGAGATTGGAAAGTAAAAGGTTGGCAAATACCAAACCCCAGCAGTTGCACTCCTAGGATCTCTCTCAGCCAAGCAAGCACCAACTCATTAGTTCCTGTTAGCAGGCCATTGGCAACAATCAAGGAGTTGTGACCCTATCATTACGTTGTAAGCTGTGCCTATCCACACTGCACATCAGTTGTACACATTCTTTAGCCAAACAAAGATTGAATCCCCCAATTTTGGGGTGGTGCATTCTCTCACTTAAGCTTATTTCATTTCATTTCACTATATTTTTCATTGGTTCACAATTATTACTTAGCCATATCCTTTGTTATGATTTTTACTATTCTATGTTCCACAATTTCTCTATCTCAATCTCCATGCATAACATTTTAAAATAATCATTTACGAATGGTTATTATACATCATGTAAGTCCCTATCTAATTGGCTAGACCATTTAGGGCACTCCATTTCCATTTTCTCCAGCACAGCCCTTGCATGGATCTAGGGTTAAGCTGTATGCTTGGTAACCTCTCGATGTTCCACCACTAACATTTTCAGCTGCTATAGTTTTTGGTGCTAGAAGAAGGACCTCTCTGTGCCTTTTTGCTCATCACAGGTAATCCTGCATGCTATTTGTACCCCGTAACCTACTAGTGTAGACATGACACCCTTGTGATTGTCTACGCACCGAGTGGTGCAAACTGGTCATAATGATAGTTCCTCTTGAATCCTGCAAGACACAAGCCTCCAAATATTTTTTGTACCACACTACCTGTCAACTACGCTACGCTACCTATGACCTATGTGGCATAGAGACCCTATCAACATGATATTCTGACCACTTACTCAGTCAACCATGTTACATTGCTTGCATTTTGGATAGCATAGTAATCCTATCAACATAGCAGTCCTTTGACTACCTACCCTGTTATGTTGCCCATCTACTGCGTTATGCTACCTACATCCCATGTAGCGTAGCGACACTAATAGTGTAGTAGTTCCTACACTATCCACTGTGTTACATTTTCCACCATGATACGTTGCTCACTATGTTACATTGCCTGCATCCTGTATGGCGTAGTAGCTCTATTAGTGTACTAGTCCCGCTCAACGTAGCAAGCACAACAGTGAAGAAAACCAATTTCCAATGCTTCCTAGCATACCCAATTTCAGCCTACCTCTCCTACGATATTCAACTACAACCACTTAGCATAAAAATGTGTTGTTTGCAACTATTTCCTGCACATACCTTTCCTGCTTGTACCTTTCCCACCTCAAGCTTAAAAGTACCCTACTCTATCCAAAATATGACAGGTCCCGAGTGACCGCCTAGCCCAGTGCTGATACAGAGGTAGTCCTTGAAACTTTGATGGTAATTGCCTGGATGCTTACCTCAAGATGAAGAGAGGTATAATTTTCTGTGTGCAAAAATGCAAGCAAATATACCATTGGACCATCATGAATTCAAAGAGAAATGTAACTTCAAGTTCATCTATTGGAATGGGAGGGAGTTCATCCCTACTCCTGCTACCACTATCCCATTAACTGAGATGTACTAATGGATGTTGAACCAACTTGTCCAAGTAAGTAGGGCAATAGAATGGGACATAGTGTTCCACTATGAAGAACCCTTCTAAGATGGCCAAGAGTGTTTGGACTCCCACTTAGAAGGTAGTGATCCAATCTACACCATAGGTGTCCCTTCTACCTCTATTGCTCATTTGCATCAATCACAATTTTCCACACCCTTTACTACTGCCACGATGTTGTCGCAACCTACACCCCATTTGGTGACGGGAAGTCATCAAATGTCATTAGTGTATTAGCATGTAGTCCCCTCAACCTCATTTCCTGGTCACCATCCCTGCTCATCTGTCCATGCCCTACACCTAATCCCTATAGTGCCCATGCTATCGTACGTGCACACAGTGCCTACATCACAGCTATCATACATGCACACACTACCTACATCACAACCACATGTAGGTCCTATTGTTTTCCCCTCCTCCTAACCTACTCCACCATCAGAAGTAGGTGCAACCTCAACTGCATGGTGGACAACAACAACACCTTTCCCTACAGCTCAATCATCTCATGTGCAACAGCACACATAGCCCCAAATATATCAAGTCCTGCATAGAACAATCGAACATGGGATTGTGGGTCACCTCAACCTTTGGACAAATGAAGACCCCCATGGCACAACTAGCAGTAGCCACTTCGTCAGCACCACCTATTGGAATGTGGGCTGCTCATACGATGCCACCTGCGGGAGCTGTTCAAACAACATCCTCAGTAGGATTGGCAACTGCACCAATAGTGCCACCAATGATGGCTACTCTGGTGGCCTCACAACCACCTGCAACATCCTTGGATCTAGACCAAGCTTTCCAACTCATCCAGACCCTCATTGAAGAGATTAAACTACTTAAAGTAGCTAGTTCTGAAATGGTTTAGGTCATGGACATTTACCATGACGATCCTATCATCCTGGTTGTGCCTGTGCTTACATTGCCACCTAGAATACAAGTCCCCTAATTTACAAAATAGAATAGGAAGGGTGATCCAAATACACACTTAGTAACATTCAAGTTTGAATCCTTGCTATTGCAACCATGGCCTCATACAATCATTCATGTATTTGCCATGTCTTTGATAAGCAAAGCCTTAGATTGGTACCGTGCACTTCCATGCACTTCTATCTCCACCTTGGAGGAGTTTATAAGTCAATTTGTGACCCACTTTAAGTACAACTTGAAACTAAATGTTACCCTAGACCAGTTCATGAACGTTAAGCAAGAACTGCTAGAACCAATGCAAAAATTTATACAACACTGAAGTGCAACTTTAAATGAAATACGCAAACTGATTGCTAAGGCCCATTTGTTGGCCATCTTCAAGGATGTAGTAAATGATTTTATTAAGTTTAAATTATACTAATTGGCTCCACGGTTCCTTAGCCAAGCATTTTCTCAAACTAAGAGTATTCAAGATGCAACAGAAGCTAGTAGGGATCCAGCCTATGTGACCTACAAAAATGCACACATGAAAAAGGACAAGGAAAAGGGCAAGGCCGTGGCAACCATAGTGGCTACTATGGCTAAGGAGACCAAGCCCAACAACAACCATAACAAAAAGGCTGCCACAACATCCAATGCTCCCACTGACACCACACCCAACTCCAACAACACAAGTCAGTACCTAGCCTTAACACCTATGATGCAAACTCAGCCATGGCCAAACTTTGAACGCAAGGACCATTCAAGGTATGCACTGTTGCCGATTAAGCCTTCAAAGCTTCTAAAGTAATTTTTGGGAGTTGGGCATATTCAACACAAATGAATATTAGAGGAGGCCCTCAAATGTCACCAAAGGCACTGCGAAGTCCTTAGGAACTCCTCCTTGGCTACACTTAATGAACGCTAGTGCCTAGGAATTTTAGGTTAGAGCATTTTTTTAACTATCATCAACTCTGTGGGCATGACATAGATTATTTCTTAGCATTAAAATATGACATTTAAAGAATGATCAATCCGGCAAGCTGGTCCTAAATGAGAGTAGTCCCATTTGACCCAAAAACTAGTCGATGGGCATTTACAAAGATCCTTTGAACATTAACAATGCAGGTAAAACCATCAATATCGTAAACATTGATGATAACACTAATTCATAACAAGAATCATTTGTGGTCCCTGTATCTCCTCAAAATGCTGAATCTCCAACAACTACTATGTCACAAACTCCTTTTGTCATAAGGACCCCTTGCCAGACATCTAATGCATCTTTTGTGCTGAAAACTACACTGCTTCCCACTGCCACAACACAGGCATTGTTTATCATCAAGATGCCAAAGCATACAAGTTCTTCCTCTATCAAAAATTGAGTAACGAGAGCTACACCCTAGCCTCCCTGTCCAAAGAAGCATGAAGAGCATCTAGCAGACAAGTTGGCTAGGGAACGTACTATGCTAGGTCCCCCTAAGCCTACCCCTTTGTCCATAGTTCCTATGGCCCCTTCATCATTAGCTATGATAACAATGCACAAATGCATCTATCAACTTCTACTCCAAGAAAGCTTAGCATTCAGCCTAAAGCTACTCCCCCTCAAGAAATTCACCTCCTAGGGTGTATAGAGGAAGAGAAAGCTAGCAAACAACAAGACAATAGGAAAGAATTCTTGAATGCCCTTTCACAAGTTAAATAGGCCTTAAAACAAAAAAAAATACAACACTAAGCTTATACGACCTGAAAATAACCTCTACAACCCATTGTGAGGCAATGGTTTGCATGCTAATGTCTATTCCTATTAGCAAAAATATGCCAGCTAAAGAGAAAGCCATTCATGTTGTCATGCTTCCCCCTGTGGCTGAAGAATCATGGCCAACCCAGCTAAAATTCCACAACAAAGCTATCAAGGAAAACCTTGAAAAGGGTCAAGTGACAATCGCTCCTATGTTTATCACCATTCGGGTTGGCCAATATAAGATTCGTAGGGTACACGTTGACGATGGAGTTTCCACCAACATAATCCCATTTCCTATCATTGACAAGTTGGGTTTGGTAGATCAAATCAAGCCCACAATAACTTCATGCCTTAAGTCCTTAAATGGAGTTCTTGTGGTGGCCAAGGGGACTATGCACATCAACTTCATGATGGGGGACCAATTCCCCATGAGTGCAGTATTTATCATGGTGGAGGAGATGCTAGGATTTAACCTAATCCTAGGGAGATCATGGCTAGCCCAACTAAGGGCTATCTCCTCACCTATACATCAAGAAATCTACTTACCCTACGTAGGTGGGGAAGTAGTGATTTATGGTGACAAAGTGGCTCCCTAGGCCATAAACAATGTAGACATGGAGCAAGGTTGAGAGATAGAAATATTTGAAACTGAAACACCCATTCAAACTAAAATTTCATGTTTCAAAAATGAACAAGCCAAAATCATAAACTCAAACAAAGAAACCATGTGGGCCGAGTTGCCCTTCCAAATGATAGATGATAACATAGATGAATACCACTACAAGGCATCCCAACCATATGCCTCGCCTAACCCACATCGAGTTAGGAAACAATTGCATGATTAAGACTTGTCTCCACATCACTTCAATAAATTGTTATATTTCCAATGGCATAATTTACATTCACATTAATTTTTCTATTTGCATTGCCTTTGTCATCAGTACCTTACACATGGCCCGAAATGGCCTAAAACTAGCAATGGCCCGAAATAGCCTTAAACTATTACACGGCCCGAAACGGCCTTAAACTATTACATAGCCCAAAATGGCCTTAAACTATTACATGGCCTAAAATGGCCTTAAACTATTGCATAGCTCAAAATGGCCTTAAACTATTACATGGCCCAAAATGGCCTAAAACTAGCAACAGCCCGAAATGACCTTAAACTATTACATGGCCCAAAATGGCCTTAAACTATTACATGGCTTGGAATGGCCTTAAACTATTTCTATGACCTGCCAAGGCCTAAAACTAGCAACCTCACTTTCAAAAATTAAATTAAATTATCCTACAGATGACCTAAAATGGCCTTAAACTATTGCAATGGCCCGAAATGTTCTTAAACTATCATAATGGCCTGAAATGGCCTTAAACTAGAGCAAGGGGCCTACAAGGGGCCCCAACACATTCATAAAATATTAATAAAAAAATGAAATAATTTTTTCACTTTTATTCTTCATTAAATTTGAAGTCCAGACAATAATTCTTACAAAAAATAATAAATACAAAAACAAAAACAAAATATTTTACCATCACACTATAGGTCTTCACTAGCATCTTCATCTCTAACTCCACTAGCTCCTGCACCTCCATTTGGATCCTACATAAAATAAAATAAAAATAATGAATTGAATTACAATAAGCCTTTCATGAAATAAACTATGATACAATAACAAACAACTAACCTAAGATGGACCCACATCCATCTCGGGGGTATCTTATCCATGCCAATCACTAGATGCCGTAAGATCTCCTCCTCGATTAGGTTGGCCCAATCTTCCTCTCCCAGATCAACACTTGCCACAACTTTTCCCTTTTCTACAGTTTTCCATCTGGGTGGCTCCAAAGAAAAGGTGGCGATAGTGGTTTCCCCAGAAGGTAACATCATTTCTCTTTCAGAAGACTTACTAACCACTACCTATTACATGAATTTTTCATAGGCCTTAGTAGCACCAATCACATTGAGAAATAACTTATGGGTATGCAACTCAACAAAAGCATCTCGATATTTCCAATGATAGCCAACACATTCCATTTTGTACATGTGCTTATGGTTATTCTATGCTTGCCATCATTCATACACTTTGGCATTGTAGTCCTTCCAATCTTGGTTTTTCTAGGCCAATAAGTCCATCTACAAGCATTGCTTAATAATCTCACGGGTGGCCTCATTCTTACCATGTACAGCTAACCAATACCTTGCATAGTCAATTACAGCTGTATGCCAGGTGCCGTTGGGAGCGTCATGAGCTAGTAAGATATCATTTCTAGACTGTAGATCCTTCAACTCAACTACTTGGTTGGCTTTCTCTTTCTCTAGCTTCTGGACTTACTTCTAGAGGTCCTCGTTGATGCACCTGCACTCCCATAATAATTGTACCGAGTAGAGCGCACATTTTCTCATTTGCTCGTATACATCACAAGGCCTCAGTTACCTCTAGTGGGAGTACAGGCACTGTGTCAACCTTGACCACTTGTCTGGGGTCCCATTTAAGACGAGAACCTATCAATCACACATGAGAAAGCATTAGTCATAGAATGATGGAAATAATGCAACAACTTAAAGAGCCCAACATTATAATTTGAACACACCTATTTTTGGATCAATCTGCCTTAGGTGGTCAATCATGTCATCAACCACCCCCTCCATAAAGGTAAATTTATCTAGAGTCTCGGTCCATGGTTGGAGGTAGATCGAAGACAAAAAAATTAGGGACCTTAACAATAGTGTCCACTGCACAACAAGGCATGTTAGCATAACGAAAAAGAGGAAAGCCAAAAAACTAATAAATAGCATAAACGATAGTGAAAAGCTCCTACCCAACAAACCCTCAGGGGTGCGAGTGGGGGGATAGCCCATCTGCACATTGTAAAGAAAATAGTCAAACTCACCAGCATCAATATGTAGCCCTTCCCCTTCTAGCTAACTCAACAATGTGGTAGCATCTTCAACTATCATATGCCCCTCAGGTGCTCCGGCACACTCTGCAAAAGGATCATTAGTAGCAAGGGCCTCTTCCTCTATATCAAGGGCTTCCTCCTCTGTAATCGGGGCCTCTTCTTCTTCTACAATGTGGGCCCCTGCTTTAGGAGCCAAAACTTCTTTTTCTTCTTCTTCAATCAAATACGTCTAGGGTAAGCAAGCTGGTCTAACACAAAAGGAAAGGGATAACTAACAAAACAACTAAACATACTCACCAACTATGGACTGCACATTGCAAACCTTGATTTACAACCTTTTACCTCTCTAAGAGACTTTTTATGTTGTAACCTGGATTTCACCTTTTCTATAATGAGATGTGCCCCCCTTAGCACATTGCCCATGTTAGTAGGAGGTACCTCGCCAACGTCGTCTGGTACACGAAAGGGACATCCCACTAGATCCTTCGTCGTTATCAGAAAAGACTCCCCAATAGCCTCTAGGGGGTCTTGGGCTCGAGTGGTGTGGAAGACTTGGCAAATCCATGGTTTGGATATCTAGGTACGATCCTGCTACACCCAGATGTCATTCTTGCAAACTACCAAGAATTCCACAAACTTTCGTAGGTAGGCTATGAAGAAGGCAAAGTGTACATTGAAATGGACATCAAGCTTCTCATGAAGTTTAACCATTTTAGCTCACAAGCCTTCAGAAAGGTACTTGGCCCAATTATAGCAGGTCCCCTCTTCCATGACATCCCTCATGATCCAAGCTTGCTCCACTCCAAGAATGTTTCCTTGGGAGAGTAGCTTGGAAAAGGCATGAGCCCAAAAGATAAGGTAAACCTTTTAGGCCACCCCTAGCCTAACCTTATGCATATAAATCCTCTTTCGATCCTTGCTAGTCCCTAGCCATTCCTCTATATCCCCCTGATGGTTGACATTCTTGCTAGTCTTATCTCCTATAGGTAGGCCACCAGAGTGAACATCGAAAAGATTTGCAAAAATATTATCATTAATCTCATATACCACCCGCACATTATGAACCTATGTGCAGAAGCGGTCAGCCTTTTTGGAAAAAGAATCAACTAGGGAGAGCATTTATGTAGCTAGGACACTTGGATTTATAGCTAAAAATAAATCCATGATCCCAGCCTCCTAAACATTGTGAATAAGGGTGGCTAGGGCCCCATTGCATAGCCAACGTTGTGTCTCGTCCACCTCCCCATACTTGAAGAAAAGGTTAGTTTCATCATGGCCAAAGGTGATTACTATAACCTCTTGGGATTCACTTGTTATTGCGATAATCAACAACAAAAAATTAGCAAAAAGCAAAAGCAAAATCAATCACTTGAACACATGAAAAACAAATGCATAATTTAACACACTGGGTCTAAATGACATGGGAAATGGTGGGGTCTCCACTAGGATGTCTTCTACGATAAGCGCTTGGCTGGATGCCCATTCACCATCCAACCATCCAAGTTCTTCACATTTCACATTGAACTTGCAGTATTTGGTTGGATAGGTTCTAAAATCAGCCCCAAGTTGTTCTATGACACTGGCGCATACGTTCTCGGCAAAAGAGAACTCTTGCAAAGCCGTTTGGGCCAGCGCCAATGTCTCCTCATGACCATGAAGGCCATCCTTATCAATTACAATCCTGGTAACATGCAGAGTACGATAAGCATTTTGACTATGCAAGAAGAATGATACAACATGTCTAACACATCTTCATAGGACTCACCCGTAGACATAATACACAGTCCCAGGTGGGTCCTGGAAGTAAGTGCCCATGTGACGGGCAATGAACAATGTGTAGTATTTATGATAGAATTTAAATTTTGGCATGTTCCAAATCCAACACAAACATCTCAAGCCTCTTGGGCATCAATTTGAGCCTTCTTCCCCTTCACCTTCAATTGACCCATTAGCCATAAACTTGAAAAAGCCCCAGATTACCCTGGGCAACAATGTTTCAACAAGTACAGAGGTTGTTTCGGCTAATAAGTGTGACCACACTATCACACTAAAGTGGTGAAGAAAGAACTTCAAGAACTCCCATGCACCTTCCCCGAACCACACTGCCTGATCCCTTGGGGATGTTGGCCATGGGTGCACTTAGGCAACATAAGACTCCCACCAGCTCAAGCAAGATCAGGATGGGTTTCAACATGACCCTGCATCACACAACAAAAAGTGTTAGTACAGTGTTCAAGTGACTATTATTGAGTAGCAGAGCGTAACCCTTGGTGTACAAATTTTTCCTTAGACATGAAATAGTAAGTTCCTGGCATGATGAAACAAAGCTAAACATTACACACAACATAGCAAGTTGTTATGCGTAGTGTAGCATAGCAGGTACACCCTGCACAATGTAGCGACTATGCCCTACATAGCGTAGTGTAGCAGGTACACCCTGCACAATGTAGCGTAGTAGGTACAACATTGCAACCAGCGTAGCAACACAGTGGGCTTGCCAGCATAGCAGCATAATGGGCCTACTAGTGTAACAATGTAGTAGGCCTTCTAGCATAGCAACGTACCATGATAGGCACTAAAAACATAACATAGCCCATCAATCATGTTAACAAAAATAACACGGCCAGAGAAAAATACGTACAGCATTCCTGCTACCCCAGCCCTACCCTACTGCATGAAATGTAACAGAATAAAATGCAAACAAAAGAAAAAAATCCCCTTTTGCATATGCTACACTATGCTGAACATATGCTACGCTGCCTAAAAAACCTTGCAAGAAAAAATCCCCTACATGGATACTATGCTACATTGAATGTGCATTACGTAGGACTACCCAAACTCCTACAATAGCACATCGGTCATTTCCAAAAATGGTGGCTAGGGCACTACTGTGCACCAGCTGTGGCGTAGTGAATGCCTCAGCCGTTGCGGCCAGAGTAGCGACAACCACAATGTAGTGGCCAAAGCGACAGCCAAGGCGATAACAATAGTTGTAGCGTAGTAATAGTAACAATCATAGCAACTCAGATATAATGACGGTAGTAACAATCTAACTTGATAAACTACATAACGTAACTAGGTGGATGGGGCCTCCTGGTGTTCCTCAATGCATTCCTTTGGAAGATGTCGCAAGGTGTGCTCTACATCATCTACATTAGGAAGCCCCTGATGCTTACGTTCACTCTTGCATGCCATTGTCCTACTTACAAATTAGTCGTATTAACTGCTACGTTGTCTCTTAGCTCAACCATGCTACGCTCTGTCTGTTATCTTTGATAGTGAAAGTGACAAGATCACTGTGGGGTAATCCCCTATTTATAGCCTACACGGTTAAAATACATGTCACGTTCTGGGGTATTTTATGTCCCGTGCATAACATGGGATGTTCTGGGTTCCACACGTGACACGAAGCACCCTGTCTACTATAGCATAGCAGAGGACACCTCTCTTCCTTGTAGCATAGCATGGGTCTACTACGGCGTAGCACACTATTGCAGTGTAGCACGTAGATCCAGCAACATTTTGCTACATTTTTTTACAATGTGACTCAGTAACAGTCCACTAAGACCTTAAACTAGCAACTCTAACTTACAATGTTTCATGATTACGGTCCGCTACAACCTTAAATTAGCAATCTTAACATCTACTTTACATTTTAAACCTATTGACTGTCTGCTATGACCTTAAACTGGAAATTTTTGGCATGAAAGTTTGCACAGTTATGGTCCACTATGACCTTAAACTGGAAATTTTAGCATTCTTTCTACATCTTAAACCTAGTGATGGTCCACCAAGACCTTCAACTAGAAATTTCAATGTACAATGTTGCATGGTTGTGGTCCACTACGAACTTAAAATGGCAACCTTCACTTACAATTTTGTATGGTTGTGGTCTGCTAAGACCTTAAACTAGAAAACCTTTCACGTTGCATCATTGCTTTCCATACATTCCTTACATGTTACAGTCTTAAACAAGTATCACTTGACTTGGTTTTATTTGTTTGTTGTTGCAGGTTGCTTGGAAAATAGCTTCCTATGATGATCTCTGCTCACCCTTAACTCTGATAGGGCCTCATGGCAAGTTTACAAAATGCTTGAATGTAGAGCTATTAGACTTTGAACCATCCTCTTGTGACACTTCCATAGCATCCTCAAAAACATCCCTGGATTGGCCTAAACACCTAGTCCAGGTCTTAGATTAAGAGGTCGAGGATGTAACTGAGGAATCCCTTATTGAAATCCCTATGAATACATCCAAAGGGGAGGCAAGAATGCTAAATGTTAGCTCATTACTAGAGTCACAAATTAAACAAAACATCTCGAGAGTCCTCAAGGACAACATCAAAGTGTTTGCATGGTCATACGAAGATATGTCAAGCTTAGACACACATATTATACAACACAACATCATACTAGACTCGTGTGTCAAGGTGATCAAACAAAAGGCCCACAAGATCAAACCAGAGATCGCATTAGCTGTACATGATGAAATCACTAAGCTTTATCAAGCTAGGTTCATCTAGGGAATTGATTATTTGGAATGGGTATCAAACATCATTGTAGTTTCTAAGAAAACAGGAGGTATACAAATTTGTATAGATTTTTGAGATCTAAACAAGGCAACAATTAAGGATGACTTCCCATTGCCTAGCATCAACCAACTCATTGATACTATGGCTAATCATGCCTTACTATCCTTTATGGATGGGTTCTTAGGCTACAACCAAATCTGCATAAACCTAGAGCATCAATTGGAAACTACTTTCATGATCCCTTGGGGAACTTTCTGCTACACAATGATGCCCTTTGGGCTAAAGAATGTAGGAGCTACATATCAGCAGGTGATGATGTACATCTTTAGTGATTACTTGTTAGGGAAGCTAAATGATTATGTGGACAATATAGCTGTCAAATTTGAAAAATCTATTAACCATGCAAATGACCTAAACCTGGTCCTTAAATGTTGTCACAGGCATGAACTCCGCCTCAACCCCAGAAAATGCATTTTCAGAGTCAAAACCAAACACATGTTAGGTTTTGTAGTGTTAGAAATAGGGATACATGTAGATCTTAATAAAGTTAAATCAATTGTTAACTTAGCACTGCCTACAAACCTTAAATATTTGCACAGGTTACAAGGTAGAATCCAATTCATAAGAAGGTTCATCGCAAGATTAACTAACAAGTTGCACCCAATGCAACACTTTCTTAAAAAGGGTGTCAACTTTGAGTGGACAAATCAATGTCAAGAAGCTTTTGATAACTTGAAGAAGGAGCTTGCCCATCTCCCCACTTTTTACCCTCCATAGAGAGACAAGACGTTCTACATTTACCTTGCCACCTCAAACACATATATCGTTGCCTTACTTTGCCAAAAGAGGTGACAATTCTAAAATCCTTGTCTATTACCTAAGTCATGCCTTGATAGCTTATGAAGCCAAATACAAAAAAGTAGAGAAAAATTTTCTCGCTTTAGCATTTGCACTTAAGAAATTGAGGCATTACTTGTTTCATAGCCAAGTAAGCATCATCTGCAAGAATAACATACTTCAGGCTATTATAACCAACATATAGGAAAGTAGTAGAATAGCTTGATGGAAGGCCATAACCACTAAATTTGACCTATAGTATGTAGCACAACCATCAATAAAAGGCCAAGCTATAGCTACGCAACTTACAGCCTCACCTATCAATAACCTAGCAGTGATAGAACCTGAGTTCCTAGATGAACATGTTAATAGCATAAGCCAAGTACCAACAGACTTCGAAGCCATTCTCCACTTTGATAGGGCTTCAAATACACAAAGTAGTAGTGCCACTGTGGTTCTCACATTCCCCTCTTGGGAGATCCAACCTTTCACATATCACTTTACATTCCTTTGCACAAACAATGTGGTGGAATATGAGGGTCTCCGTAGGGGCATCTTAGTAGCCCGAGAGTTGGGAATCCAAAGCCTAGCGATTCGAGGTGACGCACAACTAGTTGTTAACCAAGTAACAAAAGTATATGCTTACAAAGCACAACATCTATAACCTTACTATGATTTGGCTAAGCGCTTGCTAAAGTAGTTCGTAACCTTAGACATCCAACATGTGCCCCATAGTGAAAACACTATAGCAGATTCATTAGCCACGTTAGCACTAAGCATGCCATCACATATGTTTGCTACCTTGCCTACTTTGATAGTGGAATGCACTGATCCTATCATTCACATGCTACACATTGCATCTATAAGTGCAATGGATACTCAAGAATGGTATGACAACATTAAAGCATTCCTTCAACATGGTGAACCACCATGCAACTTGACACCTGCCCAAAGGGATGCACTACAAAAATGAGCTTGGCAATATGTCCTTATAGGAGACAACACTCTATGAAAATGCTCTTATGATGGGATATTTCTAGCTTGTGTTAGTGGGGATGAAGCGTAAAAAATTGTTCACCAAGTCCATGGGGATTGTGTGGAGGGCACATAGTCCCCACGGCTATGAGAAAAAAACCATATGTTTAGGCTACTGTTGGCCTTGCATGGAGTGTGATTTCATTGCCAAGGTTAGAACATGTGATGTGTGTCAACGCCATGAGAACCTTATACACGTATCACCTCCTGAATTACATACTACACAGATCACATGGCCTTTCCAACATTGGGAACTAGACATCATAGGATCCATTACACCTAAGTCTTCTATAAGGCATAGTTTCATTATTACCACAACTGAATACTTCACAAAATGGGTAGAAGCTATTCCCCTCNACCACAACTGAATACTTCACAAAATGGGTAGAAGCTATTCCCCTTAAAAAGACCATGTCCCAACAAGTTTTCCATTTCATTCTAGACAATATAGTAACATGATTTGGCCTTCCCATGACTATTGTTACTGACAACGGGCCACAATTTAGTAGCATAGAAACCAAAGCCTTTTGCGAAAACCTTGGTATTAAACATTCTTTCTCATTGCCATACTACCCCCAAGAAAATAGTCAAGCAGAGGCAACCAATAAAGTCATTATCAACCTTTTAAAAAAGATGCTTAGAAGCAGCAAAAGACGATGGCACAAGCAAATCCTCTACGTGCTTTGGGCTTACCATACAACATCCATAATAGCTATAGGTAAGACTCCATACAGTCTTGTGTACGGATCTGAAGTGATATTACCTCTTGAATTGCAGGTTCCATCACTTTAAATGATCCTTTGAAATGTCATGGAAGAGGCTCAAAACAATGAGTTGAGGATCATTGATCTTGAATTCATAGAGGAGGAGCATGCCCAAACACTTGGCTACATCAAATGATATCAAAGAAAAACAACGACAGATACATCACTACAATCTATACTAGTGACCAATCAAAAAGGGGGACTTAGTCCTCAAGGCCGGTCATGAGCTTGTGAGAAAATTCTTAGCCAAATGGGAAGGCCCTTTTATAGTCACAAGATCCTATGAAAATGGGGCATTCAAGCTGGCTGATGTAGATGGTAATGAATTTCTGAATCCCATCAACCACTTGTACCTGAATCCATATTACGCTTGATATGCAAGAGTGCGCTGAACATAAAGCAAGGTAAGCAGATCATCCACTACGATGTAAAACTGGAACAGATCATCCATTATGATGTAAAACTAGCATAGAACGTCTGCTATGACATTAAACTAGCACAACACATCTTTGGGCCATGACATAAAACTGGCACCCATAGCATGGTCCGCTACGACCTTAAACTGGTCATCCACCATCTGCAACAACATTAAACTAGCATAGTGGTCTACCAGGTCCTTAAACTAGTGCGTCAGTCTACTAGGACCTTAAACTAATACATCCAAGGATCTACCAAGACCTTAAACTAGGTTCGCAGTGCAACACCACCTAGCTCATATGTATGACCCTGTGAACAAGTGAGTGTGCACATCTTCAAGCCTCCTAGGCGAATGGGGTGGGATGTTGCAATTCCAGAATGAAGTTCATGTTGCCAAGGAAAAACCCTATGGGACACATGGAACATTATCACCCCTGGCATCTTGTTGATCTTTTGGAGATGTTTTTTAACATCTTGTGGACCCTCTGGAGCTATTGCTACCACAACCAATCATCCTAATCATAGATCTCGCCATCAACACCTACTGCTGGAGTCCCAACACTATTGTGGCCTAGCCACAATGTTGCTATCCTCTAGCCCTCACCATCACCAGAGTTAAAAAAGGCATTCAATTGTTAGTCTTTTCATCTTACAACTGGATCTCATAACAGTTGCCTTTGGTAGGGATTCCTGAGCACTTGCATCATCATCGCTCCTAGCCTCTTTAGTGCCCATTGTCGACGAGGCTATTGAAACTTTCTAGCCTATTGCTGCCAAAACCTGCACTAGCCTTCCTACTTTGGACATCACATATGTCAGACACAACACTTACCACCTTGGCAATGTCCCAAGAAACTAGGAATTTTCCTTCACTTCACTTGATGGTTGCTTTTTCTAGTTTTTTCTTTATTATGTTTGAAACACCTTAAATTTTCAAGGCATTCTTGCTTCACTAGGTTCTTGGAATTAAGTAGCATCATGGTAGTTCTCCAGGAGATGGATGCTCTAAGTTTAGACTATCCAGATTAGCAAGTTTTTTACTCCCAGTGTTGACAGGCTCAATGAACCCTCCAGCCTGCCCACCTGGGTAGTTCATCCAGCTGATAGCCTACTCAAAAACGATGCATGGAGTTGTCAGCAATGCTCAAGCTGCGTAAAACAATTCAGCAAGTTTTCTAGTTAAGAAGTTTGCTACACAACGTTATGCTATGTAGCATAGCAGGCCTCAAGAGATAGTTGTTCAAGCAATCAACTGTGAACTATTGCAAGACAAAGCGCTACGCTATGCTACGCTGCACAGCATAACACATCGTAGCAAAGGCAAGACACAAAGGCCTAGCTTGTCTAGTGATTCCAACTACATTTGGCAAGCACTCCAGCCTTCAAAATCAATTGTCTAGTTCAACTTCAACTCCTTCAACAGAACTTCTCTTACCAGAAAAGTGGCGAATCAAGAAAAAAGCAGGCTATCATGGCTGCTATGCTACACAGCATAGCATAGCATAGTGATAATGCAAAGAATGATAAAAGGCATCTCAAAATGTAGGATCAACAAGTTCAAAGTCTTCACATTGTAAATAATAAGGGTCTTAGATTTTCAGCATGATCATAGTTAAGGTTAGCTGCTACGCTATTCTATGCTACATAGCGTAGCAGAGTGTAGCAAACATGCAGAACCAACCAATACATTTCAAAGGCTTCCAGCACCTGCAATTAGCTCCAATGCAATTTTCTTCCTCTAACTGGTGGCTATGCTATGCTACGCTACATAGCGTAGCACAACATAGCAAGCAGCTACGCTAAGCTAACATGCTATGCTCCTCAGCATAGCATAATGTAGCAAGTAGCTACACTATGCGAACAAGCTACACCCCATCGCGTAGTAGGTAGCTACGCTACATTGGTGTGCTTCACTCCTTACCTGCATCATTGGCACACCTCATCCTAGCATCTCTAGTTTCGATAGTGTAATTGCAACATGGCAAGCTTGTCAATCAATCAGCTTTGCATGTTCATGCAGCATGGACACATCAACACCTTGTGGGTCCAGGACACATGGCATCCAAATTGCATCTTTCACATGCTCCTAGCCCTATAAATACCCTGACGAGCAAGGCTCAAGGGGTTGGAAAATTTGAGAAGCATTGGCAATTTTGAGCGTTTTTGGCATTTGTGTTTGGCAATTCAATTAAAAAAATTGGTTGGCAAATTTTAGCAGGGTTGACAATCTTGAGCATTATTAACATTGGCAAGTTGAAAAAAATCAAACAGTTAGCATTCCCATTTGGCATTCTGTAAGCTCCTTGCTATTGCCTTTGTAACATTTTGCATCGTTACCTCCTAAATCCACGTTCGAGCATACAATTGGCTTGCTTTGAACATCTTGGTTACTTTTGGGATCTCTATGCTTCCCAACGTCACACAACCGATTGTATCCACCTTGATAAAGTAAAGCTGTAAGCTTGAAGTGGTGCATTTCTTAACTTTAGTTTACTTTATTCTCTTGTTTATCATTGCATTTTACATCATTTTCGTTCCTCGCATATAATAATTATTACTTTACGTTATAAATATTATTTTCAAATTACACGTTTGAAAAAGGTTTAGTGACACCGATTAAGTCCATGTCTGATCGTCTAGACCGTTCAGGGCATCTCGTTTCCATTTAATTTAGCAAAACCCTCACGTGGATCCAGGGTTAAGACTGTCTAACTAATGGCCTCTCAGTGTTTCTAGCCACCGACGTTTTCGGTCGCTACAGTTTTTGTAGGATAAAAGCCAAGATGGTGTCGTTCAAGGATGTGTTTCACCATGAGAGAAAGATACTACATTGTTCCAAAGTGGCTACTCTGATTAGCTTATCTACTTGAGAGTGCATATCCTACTCTCCCTTCAACCAAATCAGTTTCCATTCCCTATACTTACAATTTCCCATATCTTCTTCACAAGCTTCCCTGATGCTCATAAAGCCCTTGCACATGCCCAACCACCAAGTCCATGATGGATGTAACATAACTCGTCCCATGGGAAGTCTCTGTATGCAGGTCAAAGCCCCACATGGATGTAACAAAGCTCATCTCAAGGAGAAAACACCTATCCTACAACAACAATAAGATTACCTCCAATTGAACGTGGGTGTGCAACAAAAAACATGAAGAAGAAAAAAACACAAAAAGGCTAAAAAAGGATAAGTGCTTAAAAAAATGGCATGATAGCTACTTTGCAATCATTTTGGCCATAAATTGACCATCTCTAAGCACTCCAGTGAGAGGTCAAGGTCCAAAAGGAAACACACCCATGCGTGTTAACTCCCTCATAAGCATTCCAACAAGGGATCACACTATGACAACAATTTTCATAGCATCACATTCTACATTCATTTCTTCCCTAACCCTATTTTCTAAAATCCATCCGTTGTCCCCTATCCTACATCACCCTCCAAGTACTCTCAAACATAGCAAACCATCATCCTAGTAGGCACTGAAGAGCAGTGTTACCATCTTGTTCTTCATGGTATTTCATATTCTTTGTCGATGTCTCTCAGGTAGATCCTCTAGGCGTCAACAAAGAGGAGCCATTGAAACACCATCAATTTTGGGACTCATGATTCAGCACAGTCCCAAAATTTGGGCAAGGATCTCTGTAAGTGTAGTATCATGCTAGACTATGTAGACAACATGGCACCCCAGAAGTCCTAATGCCTACGAAGCCACTTCCAAGTCTACCTACCACCCTCTACAGCATAGTCAATACAACACCTAGCGAGGAGTCCAGTTTGCATGAAAGAGGTACTAGGGGTATATCGTATAGTCCAACAAATTTCTATCTCTCAGGCTGACAAGCTTGCTACACCCTCTAGCTTGCCTAGCTTGACACATGACCTAGTTGACAGTATACCCAAGGACCAGGCTAGGAGTTTCCAAAAGTGTTTAGGATGGACTAAATAGTTTGGCAAGTTTTCTAAGTATGAGACCTGCTATGCTATGCTATGCTACATAGCGTAGCATGCCAAGTGGAGATTGATCAAGTGCCAAACATGTAGTTGACAATGATTTAGCCCTCTAGGATATCTGCTCCGCTTCATCCTTGAAGCATGATTAACATGATGTAGGAGGATGTGGCAAATTTCATCAAAATTCATCTTCATTTGAGTGTTATGCTGTGTAGCATAGCACAACGTAGCAGGGCTCTACTAAGACAATACTTCTGCTTAGACTATTTTCATGGAGTAAACATAATTTCTCATGCCTAAATCATCAAAAGTGCTTGTTCTACTAACACTCTAGTACATGATCGACATCCTATGATAAAAAATTTGCAAAGTGAGTTAGAATTCAAGCTAAACTAGGTGCTACACTGTGCTATGCTACACAACATAGCATAGCGTAGTAGGGTCAAAACACACGAAGGTCCTCTATCAAGTTGCACCAACAAAAGACTTGCACTTGGCCATGCTCTAACCTCCAAGACTACCTGTCCCACTTTGCTCTTAGGCTCTAAAGAAAGTTTCCTAACAAAAAAATTGTAGATTAAGCAAGGATTCATGTCACACTGGCTACTACACTACATAGCATAGCACAGCGTAGCAAGGACACAAAGCTCAAAAGTGTCCCAAGGATGAAGTCCACAAGTCCTAGGAGCTTTCAACATGAAAAGCAAGGCTTCCAATCACTAAAGTTGCTTGTCTAGCCACACCTCAGAGGGGTATCTTCAATTTTTTGGCAATATTTATCTCAAGATTTGCAGCTATGCTACGCAACATAGCACAATGTAGTATGTGGGTGTTTATGCTACGCTGATACGCTGGGTAGTGTTGGTAGTGTAACACTCGCGTGGAAGCACTAGGACATCTCCAGCAGCTTCAGAACTTGTCGAGAATGGTCATTTCTACTCTAGCATCTCTTCAATAGACAAGACTAGCAGTTTTCTTCATTTTTCATCCCCTTGTTAATTCCCAAAGTGGTTCCTATGCTTGACCCTACTCGCAAGAGCAGGGAAGGCATAGTCCTAGAGCATAGGCTCCACTTTTCATTTGACATTGGCATTTTCTATAAAAACATGGTAGTTCCCTAGATTCTGGCACATGCAGTTTGAATAGTATGGTCATAGCTTAGCAGGTTTCACGTCTAGCCTTGTTACACTACAGCGTAGCACACCAGCATAACACTGCAACATAGCATTACACAACAGTATGGCACATCCACATTTGCACCATGTGGAACCCAAGACACATGCCATCCAAACCACATCTCTCTTTCACTTCTAACTCTATAAATACCCCAGTGAACAATGTTCAAAGGGTTGTCTTTTGAGAGTTGGCTTCTGGCATTTTTGGCTTCTTGACTTGGGTTTCTTGCGATTGGAGATTGGCATTTTTGCATTTGGCTTTCTAGCTATTGGCTTTGAAAAAGAGACTGGCAAGCAAAAGGTTGACAAACAGCAAACCCCAATAGTTGCACTTCTAGGATCCCTCTTAGCCCAACAAGCACTAGCTCATTGGTTCCTGTTAGCAAGCCATTGGCAACAATCAAGGACCTGTGATCATACTGTTACATTGTAAGTTGTGCCTATCCATACTACACATCAGTTGTACACCTTCTTCAGCCAAACAAAGATCAAATCCCCCAATTTTTGGGTAGTGCATTCTCTCACTTAAGCTTATTTCATTTCATTTCACTATATTTTGCATTGGTTCACATTTATTGCTTAGCCATATACTTTGTTATGCTTTTTACTATTCCGTGTGCCATGATTTCTTTTTCTCAATCTCCACATGCAATTTTTTTAAAAAAATCATTTACAAAAGGTTATTGTACACCGTGTAAGTCCCTATCTAATTGGCTAGACCATTCAGGGCATCCCATTTTTGTTTTCTCCAACATGACCCTCACATGGATCCAAGGTTAGGTTGTATGCCCAGTAACCTCTTGGTGTTCCAGCCACTAACGTTTTTGGTGGCTACAATGTCCTCAATCCATCCATCCACCAATGTAACCAACCATGCATCCAATGCAACTTGGAGGAGCACCATAGAACATGGATCAAGTTTTTAAACTAATCTAAGGCCTTATTGATAAGCTAAAAATGCTTAAGGCTAGTACCACACAAATGATTAGGGTTATGGACTTCTACCAAGATGATCCAATTAGTTCTATCATTTTTCAAATAGCCCTTCTTGTGGGCATCGAAACCACTCACTTCACCAAATAGAAAAATGAAGGTGATCCTAACATTCACCTGATTACCTTTTGTTCTGAGTGTATACTATTGCAAGGTTAGCCACACACCATGTTGCACATATTCCCCATATCTTTGACTGGAAAAGCCTTGGACTAGTGTCGAGTGTTACCTAGAGGATTTATCTCTTCCCTAGATAACTTGATAAAGTAGTTCTTTAACCATTTCAAGTACATTTTGAAACCTGAAACAATGCTAGACCAACTCATAAAAGTGAAATAGGGGCTCCTTGAACTTGTCGAAAAGTTCATACAAAGGTGGAATGCTACCCTTAACAAGATACCTGAACCCATCTTTGAAATGCACTTTTTGACAATATTTAAGAGGGTGGTTAACAACTTTTTCAATTCTAAGCTCTATTATTTAGATTCCTAGTCCCTTGGTTAAGCCTTCTCCTAGGTCAAGAACATAGAAGATTCAATAGAAGCTAGCAATGACCCCACCTATATAAACTACAAAAACCACCATACAAAATGAGATAGGGAAAACAAGTGCATGTAGCCATGGCCACAATGGCAAAAGGACCTAAAACAATGACAAGGCAAAAAATGACACAACCCAAACCCATTACCACTGGTCCTCAACCATCAACATCTAATGCTTCCATGCCTAATCCTCCAAATCCTAGCTTTAAATAAAAAGATCAGTCTAAGTATAACAAACTACCTATGAAATCATTGGATCTTCTTGATCAATTACTATTCAATACATCAACTATCTTACGATGCTTATAAGAGGCATGATTGCCTATGTGAGATTGCTAAGGATCCCACCATAGCCAAAAAGGATGATCCTTTCATGCCCAAGTACTTCAAGTTAGACAAATTTTGCCACAATCATCACCTTCCTAGTCATGATACTAATTTTTTCTTAGCCTTAAAAGATGATTTACAAAAGATGATAGATAGTGGGAAGCTAGTCCTAGACCTAGACACATCTAAGCCAGTCATGCCTTAAAATTAGTCAATGTAGGTGTACAATGATCCTCTTAATGTTAATAATGATCCATTTATCATTTCCATGTTCAAAATCCATGACAAGCCCAAAACTTCTAGGGATACATCCTTATAATTAACAAATTTCAACTTTTACAAGTCTTTAAATTCCATTTGTTATAAGAATACTACCACCTATACCTTCCAAAGAACCATTTTTCCTCAAAGTTCCTCCTTCCATGACTACTAAACACACAATGCAAGGTAACTAGTGTCCTTCCTTAGTGGCTAATGCCTCAACCTCTTCCCAACTAAATAATAAGAAATTTCCCCTAAAACAATGTAAGAAGCTAGCTCCTAAGCCTAAGGCTAAGGACACTAATCAACTAAATGTCTAGAAGGAAGTAGGTCTATTGAAGCCTACTTCAATTTCAACCATAGCCATGGACTCCAATGCTCAAACTGCATCAACTAGTCAAGCTAGGAAATATAATTAAGAAGGAAAAAAATTTCAAAACAACAAACGTTAAAACATGAGGTAAAAATCCTAGGTAGAATAGAGGAGGTCAAAGCCAACAAAATTAAGAAATCATCCAACAATGATAAAGGATTCCTCATTTCCATGGAGCAAGTCAAGCTCTTATTAAAATAGAAGAATACTTCATTAAACTTATATGACTTGGTTATGATCTCCTCTATCCACCATGAAGCCTTCATTAAGATGTTGACTTCCATTTTTAGAAGTGAGGATATCCCATCCAATGAAGAGTCTATCCATGCAATGATGGTAACTCACTCAACCAAAGGAAGAAACAAAGCCAACGACCTTGACATTTCATGATAGTAAGGTGAAAACCAATCTATAGAGTGATAAAGCATTTAAAGCCTTGTCTTCATAATGATTAAAGTTGGCTAATACAAAGTGCATCAAATATACATTTATGATGGTGCACCTACAAATGTAATTCCCTTTCCCATCATAGAATTCTTAGACTTAGTTAAACATATCTATAATACCTCCACCTCCATAGTAAAATCATTTAATGGATCATGTGTAGTGGTGAGAGGATTGATTACATTGAACTTCATGGCTGGAAAATAATTCCCCACATCCACTGATTTCCTAATTGCTAAAGAAACACTAGGCTTTGACTTAATTTTAGGAGGATCACGGTTGGCCAAGTTGTGGACAATTTCTTCTCCAATCCATTAGGAGATTCATCTATTTTATGAGGGAGGTGAAAGTATTATCCATGGAGATTGTACTAGACCTTTATCTGTAAAAAATGTTGAATTTAATCAAGGATCTAAGATGGAATTCCAAGAAGAAACTCTTGTAACCCAAAATGAAGCCAAGGATTACAATAAAACCAATCAAGCCAATGCTAACAACATTGGGGCCATAAACAAATCATGGGAAGAGCTTCTAGATGGTATCATAAGAAAAGGGACTGAGGAGTACAAGATCATGCAACTAAAACCCTATAAATTTCCTAATCTTTCAAAGATTAGAAAATAGTTGCCCAATTAAATATGTTGCTCATTTCCTTTTCCACGTATATATGGAGTGAATTTCTAGCCTTATTTGTACTTTTTACTTACATGTTCACATTTTGCATTAATCATTTCACTTTATGATGTAATGTTTGTCAATCTTACTTATAGATTTATTTTCTATTTTTCATATTGATCTCCAATATATGGACCTTTTGGTTTTGGTATGTCAAAACATTAAGAAAAATGGAAAATAAGTTTGTTTGTATGTGTGTGTAGTTTCTATGCTTGTAGGACAAGAACTTGGAATGAGCAAGGTTATGGACAAGGAACAAAGGATTCATCATGCAAAGGAAGATGAAGAAAGAAATCTCTAGGAAGCAGAAGATGTCTTGGTAGAATTGGAGTGAACTTAGACAAAGACGTCTTCAGAAATAGCAAGATGTCTTTCTTAGATAAAGATATCTTTCACAATTCAAACACATCTTTACCAAATGCAAATCAAGTTCAGAAAGATGTCTTCTAGGATGGAGACTTCAGAAAGATGTCTCTTAGGAAATAAAGACGTCTTCCTAGTATTGAAGGCAAATTTTGAGAGATGTCTCAAGCATAAGAAAGACATCTTTCATGACTATTATTGACTATTAGCTAGTCATTGCATGAGTTCTGAGATGAATTTAGAAACATGGCAGCTATAAGAAGACTTGATGTATATTGGGAAATGTGTAAGTCATTTTGTATTCACTATACAAACATTTGTAATCATTGAATTCTCTATTGCTCCTCACTATATTATCATTTTGGCATTGTAAATTGTGTTATACCTAACTATATAAGGATCAACAAACTAAGTTGTAATTCTTGTTCTTGTTGCCCTTTGGGGTTGATGTGCTTGAGCTTGTCAAGATCTTGCGGGATTGAGTTGTTGGTGCTCTGGTACAACACTCCAATGTGGAGCTCAAGATTGTAAAGGTTGTGGAAGCCTAAAAGCCAAATTTCCAAGCCTAATGGGACCTTGTGGGGTTGAGTGATTGGTGCTATNCCCCCCCCCCCCCCCCTTCCCCCCTCACCTTGAAGTTCTACGATCCACAAGTGGTATCAAAGTGTGGTACTCTTTGTTTCATCATTAACTTCAAGAGTGAACAATGAAGGGAAAATCTTACATAAATCCATCCATGTTCGATGAATTTGAATTCACCTATTGGAAAGCCAGAATGTAAGGCTTCTTCAAATCCATGGAGTTTGAAGTATGGGAGTTAATTTTGAAAAGCTATGCTCCAACCATCGACAATACCATCAGCATCATCAAGCCTCACAACAAATGGACACAAGATGAAAAGGAAAAGTTTATGTTTGATTCAAAAGTAAAAAACCATTTATATTGTGCATTGAATAAACTTGAATTTAATAGTGTTGCAGGATGTCAAATGGCCAAAGAAATTTATCAAATTGTATAAGCCACTTATGAAGGAACATCTATTATTAAGTAATCAAAATTATTAGTTTTACAAAGTGAATACAATAAACTCAAGATGAGAGAAGGTGAGAAAATTAAGGATTATTTTCTAGAGCTAATGATCTAGTTGTAGAAATCAAAGGAACAAGAAAGGATCTACCTGAAAGTGATGTGATTATTAAGATGATCAAGACTCTTCAACCTAAGTTTAGATCCAAGGTAATGACCATGGAAAAAATCAAAGACTTCTCAACTTATGAAATGAATCTCATAAGTGAAGGAGTTATTCAAGAAAGGTCCATTACCTTAAAGACTACTTCAAAGGAGAAGGAACTTAATGAGCATGATGAGGGTAGTGAAGAGGAGATTGACTAATTACTAGGAAGAAAAAATGGGAATATCCACAAATATTTAATTAGCCTAAAGATAAAGAAAGAGGTAAGAACTCTTTAAACTCTAACTTAGATGTTTCTTCTATAGAATGTTGGATGTGTGGAGGTAGAGGCCATGTGGACTCCAAATGTCCTAGTAGCTCTAGGATGCAATACAAGAACAAATCCCTTGAAGAAGAAAAGAAGACCAACTTCTATACAAGTTGGGATGATGGAAAACAGAGTGAAGAAGAAGTGGAGGAAGATGCAAAAAATTGTTAGCTCATCTACATGGTGCTCACTGATGATGATGATGATGAGAGGCTTGATTTATTGTGTAAAAAAATTTTAATTTTCAAAATCTTTGTACTAAGTTAAAGAAACAAGTTAAGTCTAAATAACATGAAATATCCTTATTAAATTTGACTATTTCTAATCTTGATAAACAACTCCCAAACCTATGGGTTGAGAATGAGAAGCTAACCTTATCTTTAGAATACGCCAAAGTGGAAGTTTTGAATGTTAAACTAATAAATTAATTATTAATGAAGGGAAATGAGTCCCTTCAAATGGTACTAGGAAAAGGAAGAAGTCCATAAGATAAAAGTGGACTCAGATGTTACCACCAAGAAGAGGAACCCATACAACCTTCATCCCACCTAAAGAAACCTCTAATAAATAAGGACACTACATCAAGAGAAGCTCCTATCCAACAAAATACTCCTCAAAGGTTTGGTTCTTCTAGTCATTTTTTCAATAGGAGAATTAGATGCTATTATTGTAATAAGATTGGGCATAAACAATGGGAGTGAAATCTAAATTTTTATTAAATGAGTACATGGGCATATCATAAGACTCCTTGGTTTTATCAAAATACATCGAGAAAGGGTTTTATGCAGGATCACAAAGAAGATTGGATGTCAACTCAAAGAACCAAGGTTGTTAAAAAGGAATGGAGAATTAAACAATAGGACCAAAATCATCAAGTCATCTTCACCAACAAATTTGTAAGAGGAAGTCATGCTTTGGACATCAGAAAAGTTTGGCTAAAACAAGATTCCTCAAAAGAGGAAACCCATTCACTAGCTCTTTCAACTCCATCTCCTTCCAATAACATGATAGGTAGGCAAAGGTAAGCTTTCCTTTATGTTTTCAAGGTTTATTAAAGAATATAGATCAATGGTAGTCTTCCAAAACCTCATCCTAATTTTTTATGAAAGAAATCCTTCAAAAGTGAAAGACATCTATGCAAAGATGTCTTTGAAACAAAAAATACATCTCTCTAATTTTTCTGTTGTTGCAAGGAAGACATCTTTTATAAATGAAAGGTGGCTACTATATTTTTAACATGCAAAAAATATGTCTCATTTTTCATTCAAATCCCTTGTTTTCCCACAACTATAAAAGAAAAAATCCCTATTTTTGTCATATTCTTCCACAAAGTTCCCATAGAGACGACTATGTCTCCACCATTCATAGGGATTTTGGCATAGATGGTCCACAAGAAGGTTGCTACATATAGAAATCCACCCAAGAAACATGCAAGAGGAAGTTCTAGCAATGCATTGCCTTCATACATGCCCTAGTTTCATGGTATAGATGCATAGCACAAGTTTGAAACTACAAGAACCACTACCATTATTTCTAAGTGTTCTCTTAATTTTCCACTACATAGAAAATAAGCTCTATTGGATTATTTCAAGCTTTTGAAGTGGACATCTTTCATTTCTATGAATTTTCTTGTCTCTAAAGTGTTAATTCATGAATTATATTATAATATTATCATTTCTAATGCTATTGTTGAACCATTCACATCCACTATTGGTGGAATTGTTGTTGAAGTCTCTCCTCAAATTGTAAATGCACTTCTTGGTATTTCTAGTTCATATGTCTTCAAGGTTATCATAGAGTCTATGCATGACATTTACACCAATGGTATAATGCCCATAGCTCGTGATGAATTTTGTGATGTTTTATTTAGGAGAGATATGACATTTGATAGTGGTGATATTGAAAGGAGGAAGATGACTCTTGATGCCTCCAGCTTGTCACTTATTATTTTGTATAACATAATGATGAAGGGAGGTAGTTACAATTACTTGTTGCCACCCCAAGGTTTTGTACTATGTTTCTTACTTACAAGATTACCATTGGTTCTAGGACACACACTTTGTTGAGACATTTTGAGTCCCTATGCCAAAGAGAGAATCCTTGGGCATCCCTACCTCATCAGCCTATTGATCCACTAGAGGGGTGTACCTATCCCAAAGCTACCTTTGTTTAAAGGCAAGTAGAGTCTCAATGAATACACTAAGAAGAGCTCTTCTTCCACAGTAAAAGTAGGATCTAGAAATAGACCTCCAAAGCAAAATAAGGATGCCTCTTCATAGTTAAGAAGATCGAAATCCTTCAAAGCTCAAATCTATTCTTCTCTAAAGAAACTATTTCAACCCCTTACTTGAGCCATTCGAAAGCTTTGGAGGAACCTCTCTTATTTGCATAAGAGTTTGGCTGAAGATGGGATTCCTCCTCCCTTTGATGGATAAGTATTTGAGGAGGTCACCACTCCTCCTATCTTTGACATCAAGAAGGATGCTCCTATTCTTCCATGTCATTCTTTAGCAACAAGCCCCTCACTCACTTACGACTCAAGGTTGAAGTCACATGCTAAGTTAGAGACACCCCTAGCTAGTGTTTAGGGGAAGCACCATGCTTCCATGTAGCAGTTGGAGCATCATTTTCCAATATCTCCTACTTCCAATGCTCCATCTCATGTTGATGCTCCTAGCTCTTTTGAGCAACAAGCTATGGAGAGCATCATTGGGACCATGTCCTAATGGATTCTAGTTTAGTAGCTGCTAGCTCCACCAACTTCATCTCAATTTCAAGAGAAGCTTCATTCTAAGTGGTCTCTAGTGAAACAAGTTGAGTCCTTAGATGAGGACACTGAGAACTCTAGTCATCTAAGCACTAGTAGTGATGACAATAAGGAGGAGACTTATCATTCATCTCGAGCAACAATGGATTCTAAGTTTAAGGATGATACCAAGGTGACTGATTGAGGCCTCAGTAGGTTGTTTGTTCTCTTCTTTTAGTGATAAAAAAGGATGAGACATTTTTTGGCCTTCACATATGTAATTTTGGGACTTCACACATATATGATTGATCTATGGTTAGTACTCTAAGATGCTTCTAGATAGTCTAATGTAAAATAGTTTCCAGATGGTTATGGATATATGGTATGTTTTTCAATTAGCTCTATGATGTCTATTGATTTTTCTAATGCTTTTCACTTTCCCTTCCACACTTATCCTCATCCCTGGCTACCATAGGAACTTCTATGTCTTTATGTTTTTCATAGAATATCTTTTATGTTTCTTTTTTTTATATCTTTATATATTTCTACAAGTTTGACCTTTTTGGTTATGTCCAAAAAGAGGGAGAAGTATTTTATTATTAGGATAAGGCTAACCCATTTTCTTTAGTTTTGGACATTACCAAAAAGGAGGAGATTGAGGACTTTTTGGTTTTGGTGTGTCAAAACATTAATAAAATGGAAAATAAATTTATTTTTATGTGTGTGTAGTTGTTTTGTTTGCAGGACAAGAACTTAGACTAAGCATAGTTATGGACAAGCAACGAAGGGTTCATCATGCAAAGGAAGATGAAGAAAGGTATCTTTGGGAAGTAGAAGACATCTTGGCAAAATTGGAGTGAGCTTAGATAAAGATGTCTTCCAAAACAACAAGTCATCGTTCTCAGATAAAGATGTCTTTATAGAATGTAGACCAAATTCAAAAAGACATCTTCTAAAAGATAAGATGTATTCCAAGATGGAGACTTTAGAAAAACATCTTTCAAGAAACAAAGACATCTTTCTAGTATTAAAGGCAAATTATGAGAGACATCTCAAGCATGAGAAAGACATCTCCCATGACCATTATCTAACTATTGCATGAGTTTCAAGATGGGTTTAGAAACACAACAGTTATAAGAATACTTGATGTGCATTGGAAAATGTGCAAGCCTTGTTGTATTCACTATACAATCATTTGTAATCATTGAATTCTCTATTGCTTCTCATTGTATTATCATTTTTGCATTGTAAAGTGTGATGTACCTAACTATACAAGGATCAACAAACTAAGTTGCAATTTTTCCTTGTAATTCTTGTTCTTGTTTCCCTGTGGGGTTGATGTGCTTGAGCTTGTCAAGATCCTGCAGGATTGAGTTATTAGTGTTGTGGTACAACACTCTAGTGTAGAGCTCAAGATTGTAAAAGTTGTGGAAGCCTTAAAACCACATTTCCAAGCCTGATGGGACCTTGTGGGGTTGAGTGATTGGTGCTATTGTACAACACTCTAGAGTGGGGCTTTAAGACTATATAGGGTGTGAACCCTTCAACCATATTTTAAGAGCAACAAAGTCTGCAGGTGTGCTTGCAATCTACCCTTTGAGTGTGAAGTACCCAAGTTGGGAAACCATATAAATTCATGTGTGTGCTTTGTTTTATAAAGGTTTGATTTAGTGAACTTATTCATCTTCCCCACCCCTTTCCTTCCAAGTTCTACGATCCACACAATATATGTTTACTTTTATGTTTATAGAAAAACATAAAATTATTTAAAAATATAACACAAAAAACAAAAAAAATTTAAAAATTAAAAACTAAAAATAGTAACCAGGAATAGTTTTTAAATCAAAACTAAAATAGAAGCTATAGTCACACTATGTAATGAATAATAGAAAACAATAAAGGTCTAGTAGCCATAGTTATATTGTGCAATGGATAATAACAAAAATAATATTAGTCCCTATGGCTATGATAGCCAAATAAGAACAACTACAACAATATAACAAAATAACAAAATATAGCATGTCTATCAATAGCCAAATCAAGCCATAGGAGGAAAAGGAGGATCATCGCTAACACCATCACCATCACCTAGGGCCTATAAGCAATAAAACATCAAACCATCAATAACCATAGTAGCCACAAATATAATCATAAAAAATAAAAACTTGAAACTTAAAACAAATTTCTTGATAAACATCAAGGGATTCAAGAGCAATAACTTTAGGTGCGAATCTTTGGAGAAATATTTCCAACCTATGAAGAATATGTTCTTTGCTCATGTTGGCCTAATCAATATTTCCTAGATCCATTCCTACCAAGATTTTTTCCTTCTTTATATTTTTCCACTTTGAAGGAGCACAAGAAAAGGTAGACGTCAAAATTTCTCCAAATGTAGTAGTAATCTAAGGAGCCAGATAATCAATAGCCAACATTGATTTCTCAAACCTACTCAAGGTGTCCTTTGCATCTATCCTTTGCACAAACAACTCATATTTCTGCTATCCACAACCTCCTCATGCCATGATTTCATGTAGTTCTCCTTTTCCACCTTATACACTTGTTGGTGAACCTTTTGCTTCTTTCTCCATTCTAACACCCAAGTACAATAATCTTTCCAATCTATGATCTTACAAACTAACAACTTCATCTTCATTTCTTTCTTCACATTGCTCCTAGCTATATCAATCTTTCCTTAAATGAAATTCTAGTAATGAGACAACTTGATCTCCTTCGTGTGCAAGGAACTCCTATTGGCCACATGAGCCTCTATGAACTCCTTTTGATTTTTAAGGTCTTTGACTTTGTTTGTTAGCTCCTTGTTTTGCTTTTCCAATATCATGATCCATTCCCATAAGAACTCATTTGAACATTGGAACTTCCAAAATATCTTTGAATAGGATGCAGCACACTTTCTAGCCCCTTTATACAATCTTTGTGGTACATTCTCCACATCAAAAGGTAGCTTGGGAAACTCATCAAATTTAATGTCTTGTGTAGGATTTCATCAAACTTTAGACACTGCCAAAACCAAAGACCAAAAACAACCATAAATATTTTTAAAAATTATTAAAACTACAAAAATATAAAAACATTAAAACTAGAAAAATGCAAAATAACAACCTTTTTCGTACCATCATCAAGAGTTATCTACTATAGCCTATTGACCATGTCATCCATCACTTCCTTCAGCAACTCCATCTTATTTGGAACCTCTACCTAAGGCTTAGAATGAAATGTGAATGTTTTCAAAGGAGGTTCATTTCTTGCAATAGCCATAGCTACTGACATCATTACAACAAAAATCAAAAAATAAAAAAATAAAAATAAAAATACCAAAAAATCCTAAAACTTACCAAGAAGATCATGGGATAAGTCCATCAGAGGGTTGCCTTTTGAAGGCAAATCACCCAAGTTGGAACTCAAGACATCTAGTGCTTTTATTAATGTCCTTTCCCTTTTTGCCTTGCATCATTGTTCCTCCTTTACAGTAGTGGTAATAGTTGACTTTTTTTTCCTCCCTGCAACAAACCAAAGCCAATGAAAATAAAACAAATTAGTAAACATTTTAGCAACAAAAAATATAACTAAGAATTACAAAAAAAATGAAAAATAAAAATATAGAAAATATATACACACCTCCAGTAGCTTGATTAACATTGTTAAACTTGATGGATAGCTTCTTAGGTGCTTGTTGGCTAATAATTAGAACATCTTCTTTAACTCATGGCCTCTTCGTCTTTTCTCTAGTGGTGCCATCTACTTCAACATGTATGTTTTTTGCCCTTTTGCATCACCACATGTAGCATGGGGCTCCATCTGCATGCTATTAGGGGAACAACCATGTACACCACTAACAATTTTAGTAGTAATAGATAATGATTCATCAATATCCTCCATGGATGGACCTTGCATACGCATCACCTAAGTAATGTATTTAACCTAAGGCTTGGAAAGGTGGGAGGCATCACATGCTACCCATTTTCTATCTCTCTTAATCACCAAGAACTCTACAAAACTTCTGAGATATGAACCAATGAATGTAAAATGCACATGATATATAGAATCAAGGTTATTATGGAGTTTTTGGATTCTACCCCTTAGATCAATGACTAGAAAGGTAGCCCAATCAAACCTAGTGACATTGGTCAACATCTTTTTCATATTCTAGGCCTATTGAACCCCTATAGTTCTCTTCTACAATAGTAGCATGGGAAAGGCTTTAGAGCAGAAAAGAGGCTAAGTCTCATTTACCTCCTTACCATTACATTTGCTAAAAGACAACATTGCACTAGAAGGCAGCTTGAGCCAAGCCTTCATTTCCTCTCTATGACCTACATCTTTCTCAACTCTAATAGCCACCTTGACACTATTAGAAGATATTCCAAAAAGATCACTAAACATTAGCTCATTAACACTTAAAACAATAGGAAAACCATGAACACAATTAACAAATTTGATGATCCCCTCATCAAAAGACTTAATCACATTCAACATCTCAGCTTGCAACATGGATGGATAATGTAGCATGAACAAGTCAAAAAAAATTGCATTAGTGATTCTATTTTGGACATCTATAGGAGCTTTGTTTGCCAACCATTCTTGTTCTAAGTCTACTTATCCCACTTGAGGAGAATCTTCTCTTCAATATGACCTAAAGTAATCACGATGACTAAAGACTCATGCATGGAATTTATAATATAACATTATTAGCCTATTAGCCTCTTACACTATAAAAATCATAAAACCTATTAAAAATAAAAAACTAAAAAATAACAATAAAAACAAAAAATGCTAAAAATGTTGGCCATGTTTAAACAACATTCACTTACTAGGCTTAGGTAAAGCTAGAACTTTAGGCTAAACTTGTACAAGAATTCCCAAATCTTGGAGAGCCCAAAATGCATGTGTGTGATTGGTAACTATATACTTTTGGTATATGCAAGAATATCTCATGTAGCACCTACTAAACTCCACATCAAGTTGGTTAAGCACTTGCACTCTTATGATCTCACCTTGCCTAAACTCCTCTAAGGTTGTGCAAACTATAGATAAGGTTTGGTGGTTTTTCACCAATCCTACATTGTGCACCTTATTGTTGTAAAACCAAAACATGCAAATAGTTAAAACAAACAACCTTAAAATCAAAAAGCAAACACAAATGTCAAAATAAAATCAAGCTTACACTTCTAGCATATAGATAGTTCCATGAGGGTTTTGGAATAGAATGTTTATTTAGTGATCCAACATCAAGGTATTGTTAACATTATATTGTAGGTACATTTGTCATCTCCTAGATTTTCAATAGTTTCCAAACCTCCATAGAATATGAGCTTCCATCCCACTCTATCTCTATCTAAGTCTCAAGATCATCCATCATAAACTACAAGATATAGTTAAAATACCTTACCATGAGAGTCTTGGTGATTACAGCTACAACATCTATAGCCAAGTGTGACCACAACATCACATTATAATGTTGGAGCAAGTACCTTAAAAACTCTCTAGCACTAATCATAAAGCATACTAAGGTGCATTTATCAATTTTCATACTGATATTTAAGCTATTTTAGGTAGCCATCCTAGTGCAACACATAATGCCTACTAACTCCACAATGATCAAGATGGGTTTCAGTAAAGCCCTACACACAACCAAACCACATGGCCATTAGACCATAAAGATCATAAACATAGCAAAAAAATTTAACAAAACCAAATAATAATAGCCTTTGGAATGATAACATTGGTATTAAACAAAAAATATAAAAAATAACCAAGTTCATTAATGTAATTTCCATGGCAGTGCAAACCAAAATTCAACCTTCTAACATCTCAATTAACATACAAAAAATTAAATTTGACATCTTGAAAGGCATTAAATATAGGAAAAATCCAATTTGACATGAAAAAAAATCAATTTAGCATTAAGGAACACAATTTAGCATTTTATCAAATAGTTGTTGAATAAGGCATTAAAACAAGCATTTTCCCAAACAATTAACATGAAACCAAGTTTTTCACAAAATATGAAACCCAAATTGAAAGCACTATTGTTTGAAAAGTAGAGAATACTCACAAAAAATTAATCAAGTAAATCACACAGTCCCAAATGCTAGAAATATGGGAAAAGCATATGCAAGAAACAGAGGATTTCTTGGCTCTTAGAGCTTGCACACTGGTATAACTTCCTACAAAAAGCCCCAAAGCTCCTCATATGTTGAGCTTCCAAGCTTATCAAGTGCCACACATTGGCCATGAAACTAGGAAAAATCAATAATTACCAAAATCCAAGTCTAAGCACTCAAAGATGTCAGTACTAGCCATAGAGAAACCAAAATCTCAAATTGGCCAACATAGATCCCAAGGCTAGGAAAAACTTTAGAAAAAAATTTTAAAAATTATTTTTGATCATGGATGTAGAGAACATAGACAAAATAACCAAAATTCATCATTAATGTTGCATTTACAATTGTAGGAAAATCCAATTCTTTTGACCAAGAAACCTAGGTTTACAGTAAATAAACTATAGTTAAAACCCCAAAAAAATTCAAACAAAATTATAAAAAATATAAACATTATCTAAAACCCTTCTACAATGCATCTTGCATCCCTATGAATCCAAGGTGCTGATCATATGTGGTCAAAAAATCACCAAAACTACCATTTTTCCATGGAAAAACTTCAAAAATCTTAGAAAACAGGTGAGAATGTTATACAATGGGTTGAGAAAAAATCCAAATCATTGTAATAAAAGCTCAAAAAATTCCAAATTCATATCTAGGATGAATGAAATATCCTAAACAACATTTCTATGAAGTCAGAACTAAGATGCACATGAGCTAGAAGAAATGAAAAAATAGGACATCAATGTTGTATATGAGTTTGGGAATAAAAACATAAATCTTTGCGACAAGATGCCCAAGAATCTAATTTTTATACGGAACATGATCAAAAAGCCTAAAAATTAAATTTGACATAATTAGAATGCAAAAATTTAACCAAAGCAAGCCTGGAGGTGGGAAAACGTTTCCACAATTTAGCTAAAAATAAAAAAAATGTAAGGAAAATTGTTACCTGCTAGTCATTGACAAAGATCCTTCAACTACAAATGGATCCAGGAGCCTAAAAATGATCTATAATGCCTCCTCTACCTCATCCAATACTAGATTTTGACTCATCAATCCAACCTTCTTCACCATGATTATCAAAATCTAAGGATTCTATTTTAATTGTTGCATAAAGAAGCTTGAAATCCTTAGGTCTACTACAACATGTTTTGCATGGGACATGGGTAAAATCTAAAATTACAAGAAAATGTTGTGAATTTGAGCTTATGATCACAACTCTGGCTCCTACATGTTGCACTTGGAAAATTGAAAGGGAAATTAGCTTCCAACACTGGTTTCTTGTGCTAAAATCCTCTCAAAATGTCTTACACACATCCCATAAAATCCTTTGTGTGACAAAAAATACCCTTCACATGTTGTGGTTGGGAAACAAACAAATAAATTAGCTTCATACATTGGATTCTTGTGAAGATTTCTACTTTTCTAGTTCCAGCGCTATCACATGGTAAATTTTTTATGATATGTGGGCCCCACAAGACTTAGATAAAAACACCAAAAATTCCACACATTATCCTCCATGTTGGGAAGAGGAAATAGAGGGAGAAATAAAGCCTACACATTGTGTTTTGGTTGAAATTTCCAACCTCCTAGCCTTACACGCTAACAGTTAAGTCAATATTAACCATGGGTGCATCCCACAAAACACAAGCCAAGATATATTAAGTTCCACATGTTGTAGGTGAAATATTGGCCAAGAAACTAACCTCTACACACTACAAAAACTAGGATTTAGCTTCATATGCTACTTACCTCAGTTCCACATGCTATGGCAATGTGTGGGACAGGATGTGGAATATAGGCAAATCATTATCTTAGCCCATACATTGTCCACATGAGTCCCATAGGTTGTGCCAACGTGTGGAGCAGTGTATGGGACAAAAACCAATAATTGACTTGATCAATATAGATCATAAATTGTCCAAGATGGTCAAACTAACAACAGATCTCTCCCACACAACCTAGACACTGCCATGTAATCCTACATAATCCAAAAACTAGTCAAAATCCCCACAAGTTGATAGATTTAGGTCTTAAATGCTAGGAATCCATAATGAGCTATTCACACACAAGGAATTTAGGTTCCACATATTGGGAATTAGTCTTGGAATGCTCACATACTAGGGAATCAAGTCCCACATGAAATGCCAATCTGTGGGACAATGTGTAAGGCATAAACAAATAATCAACATGTCCAAAATTTCTCATATGCTACCTAGTGGATTCCATAAGACCAAATCACCAAAAATCCTATATGTTCTGGAATGAAAATTAACTACATACATCACATCTAGATATGAAATTAATCTCTAGGATCCCACATGTAATAAAACTAGTTAGACTAATAGATGGATCTCACAACTCTAGAACTAAACTACCAAGAGCCCCATACATAGGAAAAAGGAAATTGGTCAAGAAATAAACCTCCAAAAAGTGTCAAAACTAGTTTTTGGCCTCAAACACGGCTCCAACCTATTCCACATGTTGTGGTAGTGTGTCAAATATTGTCAAATCATCATCTTCACCAAACTTATACATACATTACCCAAAGTGGTCGAAAAAGCCTAGAGTGGTCAAAAAAGCCTTGAACCTCTTCTACATAGCCTAAACATAGTCATACCAAGCCAAACAAGTCATAAACATGGCCAAAATTCCTCACAAACTACCCACATAGGCCCCACATGCTGTGGATGTAGTCAAGGAAGCTCACATGCTTTCTACATAGGCCCCACATGCTATGAATATATCATATGACACTCACATGTTGTGAAAATAGACCCTACACATTGGAAATACAAAATTTTAGCCTTTTGACTAGTTTAACCTTAAAAAACATTATATTTTGCCTTTTATAGCTAGTTTTCATCAAATCTTGGCCTATTTTGACCATATAGAAATCTAAATAACAAATCATTATCATTTAATATCATTTTGTAACTTCATTCAAAGTCATTTTGCCTTGTTTCATCTCATTTTACATAATTTCATTTCATTTTACATCATTTTGTGCCATTTGACACCATTTAACATCATTTGGTATTATTTTAACATCATTTGATATCGTTCGACATCATTTTGCATCATTCTGAAATCATTTGATGTCATTTGACATCATTTGATATCATTTTGACCTTCTTTGGTGTCATTTAGCATCATTTGGTATCATTTTGATTTCATTTGATATCATTTGACACCTTTTGACCTCATTTGATGTCAAATCTTTTGTTACATAATAATGTCATTCGATCTAAAGAATGCAAGTGTGACCTATCAATGAGCCATTACTTACACCTTTAGCAACTATATGCTAGGCTTGCTTAACGATTATGTTGATGATATAGCCATAAAGTCCAAAATGGTCAATAACCATGCACACAACCTAAACTTAGTACTCCAATGTTGCCTTAAATATGAACTTCAACTTAACCCTAAGAAGTATATCTTTAGCATTAAAACTAGTAAAATGCTTACTTTCATAATATCTAAGGTAGAGATATGAGTTTATCATGATAAGATTAAGGCCATAACTAATTTCTTAGCACCTAGCAACCTTAAGGAACTACAAGGTTTATAAGGTAGATTGCAATTTATTTGTAGGTTCATCTTGAGCCTGACAAATAAGCTACAACCCATGCAACACTTGCTTAAGAAGGCAATTCACTATGAGGGGACTAACCAATGCCAAGAAGCCTTTGATAGTTTCAAGCAAGAGTTCATCCAATTGTCAACCATGTACCTTCCTTAGAAAGATAAACCATTCTACACCTACCTTACAATCTCTAACACATCCATAACCTCTTTTCTCTATCAAAAATTAGATGATGGAGCAAAGTTACCCTTGTACTACTTTAGCCATGCATTGGTAGCTTACAAAACCTGATACATTGAGGTTGAAAAGCACTACCTAGCTTAGTTTTCTCTTTGAATAAATGGAGATACTATCTCTTTAGGATCCAAGTTAACATCATTTGTAAGAATAACATGCTAAGAGCGATCATAACCAACATATATGAGTAGCTGAATAGCTCAGTGGAAGGCCATCACAATCGATTTTAACATACGTTACATCTCCCAAGCCTTAGTGGAAGGTTAAGCCATATCAACATAGTTAACAACTTTCCAACACAAGATAATGCAACCATAGATCCTAAGTTTCCTGATGAGCATGTTAGGATTGTTAAATAGGTACCTGAAGGTTATGAGACCATCATGCACTTTGACAAGGCTTCAATTACATATGGAGCTAGTGTTGCTAACATAATAACACTCCCCTCTAGTGAGATCCAATCCTTTGCCTATCATTTTGAGTTTCCATGTACCAACAAGATGGCAAAGTATGAAGGGTTAATCAGAGGGATGATCATAGCTCATGACCATGGAACTACATATTTGATGATCAAGGTGATTCACAACTAGTGGTCAATTAAGAAATTGAACTCTATGCATATAAAGAAAAATGCCTATAACCTTACTATGATTTAGCCAAAACACTCTTACTACAGTTTATAGATGTCAACATACAACACATTTCCTAAGCTGAAAACACACTAACTAATGCAATTGTCACCTTAGCCCTAAGTGTGATGCCTACTGTGTGTAGTAAATTACCTTCTATGATAAGAAAATGTAATCTTCCCATCACACAAAACACTCAAAGCACATCATGCATGCATGACCAAGGGCTAGTTCCTAAACTTAGAACCCTCTTAAACTATTTCACAAATGCTATGGTTTTAGCTAAAGTTAGGATCACAAGTTTGGCCTATGTCTTAATGTTAGATGTCAATCACTTAAACATTCTTAACGTCAAGTTCAACTACCTCTGCATGCTCATCTTCATGCTAAAATTATAGGACTTTGTTCTAGGCAATTTTTGTAATGTTTGACATGTGCCATTTTGAAACTTAAAATTAGCAACTTTTTGTTTACCCATATTTTTAGCACATGCATCATGTTGTAGGTTACATGCATTCGCATGTTGGATTTTTTGGCATTAATTTAGCCTAATTCTTGATAATGCTCTAGATAGCGATGGAAAGAAAGATGAAGGCATTGTTATTGGCATGGGTTGTTGTCATAAGGCCAATGCCATTATAGTTTTTGAAGGGTTACATGAAAGTTTTAATATGCAATTTTAACAAAATTATCTAGGCCTAACCTATGTCACATAATGCAAATTCTCCAAGAAGTAAACATAATCTTAGTGATTCAACACTACTATTTTTTGAAATTTCTCTTGGAATTATCCATGGTTGCTAGTGCTACTTGCAATAATAGCAACCATGGACATTTTGATATGTGTGGGGGCAAAGAAATCTCATTGAAGAAACAACAAATTCCTTGAACTGATGATGTCTACAATGGCAATAATAATCTCATTGAAGGAGAAGATGACGATGATGAACAAGCAATGTGCTTCATGAGTTTATCATTTAGTACTTCTTTCTATGATTGAATGGTGCATTCCATCCCTTATTCTTAGGATTATATGTCATAGCTACGTTGGTCTATCTAGTGCATGCAAAGGACTTTCCCCACCTTCAATTCTTCTTCTCAAGATGTTTTGAACATAGGAGTCATGAAAAGATAAGAATCAAGCTTTAGTAAAAATATCCTCTTCAAATATCTTTTAGGTATTACTTCTATTATTTCAACTTTCTATGTGATGAGTCATCATTGGTTGGCTGCATCAAACAGGCCTCATCAATGCATCTCTCCCTATCTTGACAAGGCCCCATCGACACAATGTCTATCCATCACCTATAAATATGCGCCTACCAGTCGCATTTATGGCAATCTAGATTTCAGTAGTAGTGAAGCTCTTGCATTTTTTTTCATTTGAAAGTTAGAATTTTTTCCCCTGAGTGCCAACAATAGGAATCATTGAGTGTATGGATCTTTATTCAAGCATTATTGTACCTAAGCACGACAGTGTGTGCAGTAATAAAGATGATCTTTTTCATAAACCTTATAACACTTTGGATAGATTAGATATTTTATTTATGCATTTACTATTTCTAATTATTTATTAAATTTTTTCAATTAATTATCAATTATTTTCTAGTTACTATGTTAGCTAAGCAATTAGTCTAGATAGATTACACACATAAGTATGACTGTTTCAAGCGTAACATGTATTCTCTTGGTAATCTCGGTAGCATTATTGTTTGGTATGCCTAGTAGCATAGCGCTTGGTCTCCTAGCAGTGGATACGTGGGTTCAAAATGTGTACAAAAACTGGAAATAGATACTTATGTTAGGATTAGTTAAATGTTAGTAAATTAGTTAATTTTGATTAGTTAATCAAATTACTTTTATCTACATTTGAGCACCGACTCATAAAACATAAAAATGATAAAAATTGAATGCCTCGATTACACTTAACCATACCAATAACATTACAAGTGTAATTGGGAAGACAACAATTGACCTTAAGGCTAGATTCACTACTTGAAATGGCTAGTGCACTAGAAATGACGAAGTCCACAGAATTCGACCAAATCGCATGTGAATGCTTTGTGATTCATATGGTTGGGTGTAGGGGTCTCTCATTGCTCATCATTGGCACCAATACTGAGGACTTTGTTTGTGGAACATGCACTATTTAGGCCTAAGTGAATGCCATTATATCATTGTAAAAACCTAAAGGCCAATATCATTCCCACTATACATAAAAAAATTATAAAAGCACACTAACAATTTCATTTTGTTTTGCAAAATGTCTTCTTCTTCTCAGAAGCTTAAAGATACTAAACCACTAGTCCCACAAGAATGCAAAGTGGTATACACTCATACAGATGGGTTTGTGTAAAATTTCACCTTCATCCTACATCAGGATGAACAAATCCGATAGCATGATATGGAGGGCAATGTTGTCTTGTCCCCCAAGAGATCTATGCCTAGAATGTTGTTTAAAACCCTTAAGAAGTTGGGCATAACAAATATTCATGAAGAGTACATTGTGGATGGATATGATATTTGAAACTACTATCCCACTAAAACACAATGTAAATGAGATAAATGTCAAGAGAAACTCCATGAAGCTATAAAGGGGAAACATTACACTGACCCCTTATTCCTACTAGATCAAGAAGACAATGAGGATCCTCCCTTGGAAGGTTTTCAAGATGAAGATTCTCCACCCCTATTACTAATGGCAAGGGTGTGACCCTAATCCTACAATCAATTATTCATAAACTAAGGTTAAGAAAGAGTGATAGCCAAGGTAGGGACTCGGGTAAACATCGCAGTAGCAAGGGATCTAAGGATGGTAATCATAATAAGCATAAGAGTGGTGGTAGACATTGTGGTGGTGGTGACAGTCCATATTCCTCTTCATCCTCTTCATTCAATTCTGAACATTCCTCTTCATCTAACAGTTCTCATGGAAATCACTTTCGAAACAACCATGATGAAGGTGATCAACAAAATAACAATGACCATGAAAGCAACCAAAATCAAAGGGTTGGCCAAAACCATCATTGGCATCATCAACATAGTGATGATGATGAACCTTTATTGGTGACTTAAAGTATGTNAACATAGTGATGATGATGAACCTTTATTGGTGACTTAAAGTATGCTGAACATTATGAAGGTAGTTAAAATCCCAACCAAGAATATGAAGGATAGTCAAATCAAGTACCTAGATATGAATAATATTCCAAGATTTGAGGGGGGATACAATTCTAATCCACAAACACATCTACAAGCTTTTCAAGATGCCTGTGCCTTATAGAACATAGAGAATGAGTGGCAGAAACTCAATCTTTTCCCAAGGACACTTGTTAAGAAAGTTGAAAGTTGGTACTAGTTCTTAGAGTTGGAATCTATCCATAGATGGAGTACCATGTTAGAACTATTCAATGACAAATACTAGATGAACTCCAAAGTGTCTAGTCTGAGAAGGAAAATCCAAGGCTAGAAGCAAGAAGCACATGAACCCCTGGATGCTACCATAGACCAAATACTATTGACTCCTACACCAATGTCCTAGTCATGATTACTCTTAGAGGACAAAAATTTGGCACATCATAGATGGGCTTAGAGCAAAAATAAGAAGAACCCTTGGGGGTATGCCCAAGGAAGATTTTTTGAAATGAGAGCTCATTAGATCCAAAGGTTAATTGAGTAGGTAGAAAAAGAAGAAGATGAGCTACAAAAGATGAAAAGTGCTAAAGAATATAATAGGGATATCAGAAAATGAGAGGTCTGATTTTGTAATGAAGAGGAGTCACCACTTGATGAAGTGATGAACAAAAAGACCTTCCCCATCCAAAAATCTATTTCTAACATTTTGGCTAAGGTTGATAAGTTATGGGACTCTATGGATGAAAATTTTCAAACTACTTTAAAGATTTCCAAAGAATCCAAAGACCAAAATAGTGATCATAATCATAGATGGTGAAAAAAAGCTGAACATGCCCACCAAAGAGATAAGGGCAAAGTTGTGGTAGTAGAGAAAGTTGTAGAGTCTAACTCTAATGATGAAACTCAATGTGACATATATCAATATGAACATCCAAAGGGATGTTGCTCTATGGTGTCACACTTACAAGAGTCTAGAGTGTATGCATTGAATCCTTGCCTAGCATGTAGGCAAGCTCTAAGATAACTACCTTACCCTCAAGGTAGTCCAAGACAGTTCCATTAGCAACAACTTACTATCCAAGTGGAATCCCTCCATAATCGTATGACCAATACCAATAGTTGTATCAAAAACAATCATGGGGAATGCCACTACCAAGTCAGTAATACCCTTATAGAAAACTACATCCATACAGGTACTATGTTCAGTAGCCTATCTCCCCTAGAAGTTCGATAATTCATGTATCATTCCAACATCACTATTGCCCTCTAGAGTACCACTAAACACATTCACCATCTACTTGAGGGGAAAACCCATATCCGTATCCTTATCATCCTCCACACCCCTCTATACCTACACCTTCACCTTCAACTCAATTACCTCCTACTCCATCCATGCAGGGTGAAATTCCTCCATATCTACAATAATGAAACACTACAAGGGTTGTACATTCACAACCAATTTTTCAACAAAGTGGTCTAGAAAATTGATTAAGGAAATGACCTTTCTTCTAGCCTAGCAATCCTCTCTAGCCCTCACAACCTACTCCAACTGATTGTCTTGCATCTCCATCACCCTCATCCTCTACATCAAATACCTTCGAGTGCCCTTCAAACCAAGTGCCACCTAGGATTTGCACTATAATGTTAACCCATGTTGTTTCTGATTCGATTAAGACTAGTAACCTTCCTACAAAAAGATCCAATCTAGGAAGTCCACTCATCTATCTACAAATTACTAGAAAAAAGTCATGCAAAGCTCTTCTTAATTCTGGTTCTAGAGTTAACCTCATCTTCCATGATATGTATAAGGCTTGGAACCTACCACCTCTTAAGAAGAGCAATATCCAGTTAGAATTAGCAAATTAGTTGATTACTATTCCTTTGAAATTAGTAGAAGACATTGTGACAACAATCTATGGATGGTCCTATCCTACTGATTTTCTGGTAATCAAGGTGGACAATTACAAATGTGACTTTCTCATCATTATGGGATGGGCTTGGTTCAGCATGCTCGATGCATGAATGGGTATAAGGGACCTATCTCTCAAAATATCTAAGGAAAATGAGATAGGCAAGATTGAGAGGAAGTGTATTCCATGCATCACATATAGCGACAACGAGTGCAATAGCATGCAAAGGATTTGGTCCATCAAGAGCACCTACATTAAGGCATGCACCCAGTGTGCATAAGAAATTAATATTCAATAGTGTTTGTACGCAACAGCCACAAAGCAAGAGGGTACCTAGTGGCTGATAGTTGATTCAGATAGTAGCATAGTATGCATAGAGCCAATTGAGAGCCTAACATGTGCAAATTTTGAAGGCATGGACAAAATTGAACAAGTTCATTTGCAACTCTCTAATGAAGATGATGATACCTATTGTGAAGAGTTAGAGATCCCTGATCACTTCAAGCAGGAGCCCTGAGAACTAAAATCCTTACCAGCTGGTATGGAGTATAAATTTTTAAAGAATGGTAAACCAATCATTATTAATGCCAAACTTTCTCTTGAATAAAAAGAAAAGTTGTTGAAAGTGGTGAATAAATGGTCAATAGCCTTTGCTTGGTCATATCCAGAACTAATAGGAATCGATCCAAGGATATACCAACATCACATCTACACTGACCTAGCCATGAAGCCTAGAAGGTAGCTACAAAGATAGTTGAAACCCAGATTGAAGCAAATCATTAAGGAGGAGATAGAGCAACTCCTCAAGGTAGGGTTCATCTATCCAATCATAGATAGTAAGTGGGTTAGCCCACTCGTAGTAGTACCAAAGAAGGATGGCAAATGGAAAGTTTGCATTGAATTTAGGCTATTAAATATGGAAACATTTAAGGATCATTTTTCTTTTCCATTTGTAGATCAAGTGTTAGACATTATATCCGAGCATTGCTATTATAGCTTTTTGGATGATTATAGTGGCTATAACCAAATCCAAATTGCACCAGAATACCAAGCCAACATAACATTCATGAGTCCATGGGATACTTTTGCATACTGTAAGATGCCATTTGGCCTATGCAATGCCCCTAAAAAATTTTAATGCTTGGTGCTTAGTATCTTTCAATAACAAATTTGTAGTGATGTTGAAGTCTTCATGGATGACTTCTCCACCTATGGAGCTACCTTTGAGCAAGCCTTGGACTAACTTGAGCAAGTATTGAAGATATGTGTAGTGACAAACCTATGACTCAACTAGAAAAAAAAGCCATCTCATGGTCCAAGAAGGCATTGTGCTAGGGCATCGAATTTCACAAAAAGGGATTAAGGTAGACCTAGAAAAGATAAGGGTCATCCAAAGGATAACACACCAACTAGAGACTATTAAAGATGTTTGGTTGTTCTTTGGACATACTAGTTACTACTGATGATTCATTGAGAATTTCTCTAAGATTGCAAAGTAGGTGGTAGAACTTACAAAGAAGGATGCACCTTTCATTTAGACCAATAAATGTGAACATTAATTCCAACAATTAAAGGAGAAACTCATAGAAACAGCAATCCTATGAGCACCAAATTGATTCAAACCATTTCATATCATGATATATGCATCTAACTATGCTTTGGAAGTAGTGCTCACATAGCTAGACAATAAGAAACATCCATATTATATCCACTATGTGAGTAGAAGCACTATGTGGGCATAATTGAATTACACCACCATAGAGAAATAATTAATGGCACTTGTGTACATGCTAAAAAAAATTTAACATTATGTGCTAGGTTATAAGGTATTTGTACATACAGGCCATAGTGCAATTCACTTCCTTATGAATAAGACAATGGTGAGCCCTCATGTTATACAATGGTTTGTGATCTTACAGGAATTTGATCTTACTATGGTAGATCAAAAAGGGACTGAGAATATGGTCAATTTCTAGACGAACTCCTCTTTACTAGAGCAAGAAATGAATAAATGCCTAAAAAATCAATATGGTTTAATGGCATCCTCACATATCTTCTCACTATGACTTGCATTTTAGGAAAAAGCAATAATTTCTTCATTGGGTCAAACACTTCATGAAAATCAACATACACATTTACAAGGTGTGTGTCGATGGCTTGATCCATTGGTGTGTCCCTGACGAAGATCAACTGCATGTTCTCCAATATGCTCATGAAGGACCTTGCGGAGGCCATTATGCAAGGAGATGCATAGCCATAAAATTCTTGATGGCAGGATACTATTGGCCTACAATCTTTATAGATGCCTACCAGTTCATCAAGTCTTGTGAACGTTGTCAATGTGATGGGGAGATGATTGTTTGCATGGAAAGCGTATCTTATAGTAGTAGTTGACTACTATACAAAATGGGCAAAAGCAGCAGCCATTACTAATTGTACATCATCCACTACTACTAAATTTATACAACAAACTATCATGAATAGGTTCGGGGTGCCATGTTCACTAATTTCTGATAATGGAACTCATTTCACAGGTGCTACATTTAGAAAATTATTGCAGTGCTTGGGGGTAGAACATAAATTAACAACACCTTACCACCCCCAAGCCAATAGTCAAGTAAAGGTAACCAACCTAGAGATTACAAAAATACTAATGTGAACCATTACCAAATATAGGAAGGACTAGAGTACAAAACTTAATGATTCCCTCTGGGCTTATCATTTAACTTGAAAACCTCCTATTGGATATTCTCCCTATGAGTTAGTGTACAGGAAACTTCCAACACTCCCAATTCAATTTAAGCTCCATACACTTTCAATAGCCTATGATCTAATCATTGACCTAAGTCTAGCATAGAAGAAAGATTGATCAATTTAAATGTCCTAGATGAAAATCATTTAGTGGCCCTATCCTTAAATGAGGTGAATAAGGCATTCAACAAGCTGCATCATGACCTTAGAATCAAGAAAGTAAAACTTCAACTAAGAGATAAGGTTCTTTACTAGAACCCCACATATGTACCCCAAAAGACAGAATTCCAAACAATGGGAGAGGGACCTTATATAATTGATCAAACCTTTCCTTCTAGGGCCATGATAATTTACAAACCTAATAGCCCAAATAAAAAATCAATTGGTCAACATTCAACAAGTGAAGCCTTTCCTAGAACCAAGACAAGCCAATGTAACTTCTACCTCATTGAATGGACACCCAGATTCTATTTTTTGGATATCCTCCCTCCAACTTAGTCATGGAGGGATGGCCATTCATTCTAACCATTACCATGGCCTCTTATTTTTTCTACATTTTTGTTTCTCACATTTTTTATTTTCAAATTTTTCTAATTTTACACCATCTTTCTTGATTATTTTACACTTTTTTATATATTTTTCTTTATTTTTCTTTATTTATTTTACTTTATTTAAGTGTGATATTTTCTAATTTTTGATAATAAATTTTCCTTATTGTCATAGGACACAATGCTGCTATTGCTATTTACTAATGATGGTTTATGCTTAATGTGTGATTGCCAATGTCTAGTTTCTATTTTTGAATTCTGATGTCTAATGACTTTGACATGATTTATTTTTCATGGAATAGGCAGTGAGTTCACATCATTCACCCATCCAATGAAANTTCATGGAATAGGCAGTGAGTTCACATCATTCACCCATCCAATGAACTTTATGGTTTTCCTTGTTCTGGGAATTTAAGGTCCCTTTTCATTAAAGAAACTTTTAATCAATCAATGACCCTGGTAGTTCCAGAATTAGGAAGGATCCAAAGGTTTATAAAGGATGTGACTTCAAATGGACTCAATACTCTTTGTCTTGTTCTTCTTACTTGAGTGCTTAAGTGTTTTTTATAGACTTCTTATCATTCCACACCAACCACTGAAGGAAATTAAAATAATGTCATTGCTTGGTATGGTTTCCATTCAAAAAAACAATGGAAATTCAAAGCACACCCCTTCAACATGAATAACTACTTGCATGGTGTGGTTTCCATTTCAAAAAATAAAAAATAAAAAAAATAACAATGGAAATTCAAAGCACATCCCTTGGACAAATAAAATGGCTACAAACATTGGTTATGACACTCAAACAGCACTACGCCTAAAGGTCCCCTCTAACTAAGGCCCTCTCTCTCTCTCTCACTTCCTACTTCTCCTTTCTTCTCTTTGTGGAATGGTGATTATTTTGTGAAAGTACTCTTGTGTCTCAAGTGGGTGGATCAGTCTAAGAGTGATGATGCGAAGTCACTAAAAGTGGATATTTTTGGTCTAGACTAAGGATGAAACTTCTTTGATCATTTTAACCACAAATTCCACAAGGGACTTCTTATGACCTCAATTTGAAACTCCATTCCACCTTCTCTATCATCCATCCATGCTACCATAATTTACCTCATTGTTGGATTCTATTTATGCTCTATGTATCATTTTAATGTGTTGGGATTCTTAAGTGGATTCTTTCCAATTGGTCCCTAACTTATCATGATCATTAAATCGACTATGGGACCCATGAACCCTTTAGTTGAGGTTATGCAAGGGCAAAAAGGCCATGAGCCTACTATGAGGAGGACCCACTTACATAGCTTTTGGCTTGATTAGTCAAGGTTCCTTACCTTTGACATCGCTACAATCCTATATTTTGTATTTTCCATTGTGTAAACTACTCAGTACTCCTTAATCTTTCATTGCATTCATCCATTAAATCAAATTTTCTCCATTTTTTCAAATTTATGAACTTCAACATCCTCTTCTCATGATTTCATACTATTCTTGGTCTTTTAAGCTTTCATTTGAACCCAATTTCATCAAAAAATTCCTTGTATTTTGGAAATTTGACCAAAGTCAATAGAAATCAATAATGATCAATAGCTATGTTGACGAGGCCTCGTCGATATAGCCAACTACATCAATGAGGCCTCATTGACGCAATGCAAAAATACTATATATAAGACTAGACACTTTGGAATTTTTTATAATTTTCTCATAACACATGGGGAATTTTTGCAATTTTTTAGAGCCCAAAACCTTCTAGCACCCATAACTTTCAAACCATTTGTCCAAATCACCCCTTTTTCAATCTTGCACTTACCAGAGGTAAGAACTTTATCATGGAGGCCATAAAATTTAAGGTTTCTAATGAAATTTTTGAAAAACATTTCTAACTTCCCCCAAGGGTTAGTAACCTTAACAATATAAAAATATCAACTCTTTTGATCATTAACCTTTCCAACAACTTTTGGAATAATTTATCAATGATAATGCATAAATAAAAATAACAATTTAGTTAACTAAATCAGCCATAATCATAACTTAGCCAAGTGTAACTACCCTCAAGAATTAAGGCATACCAATTGTTTTAAGATTACACAATGATTGCTAATCCATGGTCTTATTATGATTATAGATGGCACCCAAACAAAAACATCCATAGGAAGGAGAACCATCACAACCATGGGAGAAATAACCCAAACCTCGAAGGGGCCAACAAGAACAAGGCCAAGAATAACAAGAGGTAACCCATGCAACCAGACCTCTTCATGAGGAACTTGAAGTGGAATCTGTTCGACAGACTCTAGAGGAAGAAGTGCCTACTAAACAATTTCAATGAGGAGAAGCACCTAGACCTATGCCAAGGCTTAAGGTCATTTTGACTCAAGCCTTCCTAGATGTCATCAAGTCCTGAGAGATTCAAAGATCAATTCTTCAAAAGATAAACTTCATGCCATTTTTGGAAAAAGCTCTAGAGGATGTTAAGACATAATTGCAAACCTCTCCCATGTGGCTAGTCATCACGTCTAGTGGGAAATGGTACATGGGAGAGACCTATCTCTTCTAGAATAGCCAAAGGCCAAGGTCCATTGTAAAAATCAAGGACATTCAAGTGTCCTACTCAATTAAGGCTATTGCACAGGCACTAGGGTTACGAAATAGTGGAACATAATTACCAAAAATATCAACAAAAGATGAACCTAAGGAAAAAAGGAAATGGACCTAGTTATGCTATGGGGTGGACTGTAAGGAGTATGGTGTGCTCACACAGGCAGAGTGAATTTATTTCAAGATTGTGGTCTATCACCTCAATCCAACAATGAGACTAAGCAAGGTGACTACTTTCTCTACCTGAGCATGCGCTGCTCTAAGTAGGAAATTTCTTGTTAACCTTCCATAGCTGATTTATTTCAAGATAGAGAAGCACTTCAAGGAGAACAAACATGGAAGAAAGACCATACCCTTTTCATGCCTTATTAGAAAACTTTGCAAAAGGACAAGCAGTATTTGCTATTCTAATGATACTCTTAGGCATGCTCCCTTGGCCTTATGAATAGAAATCATGAAAGATAAGATGCCAATGACCACTCAAGAAGAGGAGCTACTGCCACCACCACCGACTTAGGAGACAACACTAGAGGCCCGCACAATCCTTGAACATCTACGTCAAATCTAAGAATAGCTCTTGAGTAAACAAGAGCAACAAGTAGGAATGAGTGGGGTCGATCCATCTATGTATTGGCTAGTGATGAGTCACTTTAATAAGATGGCTCAAATAATTAGCTAGACAGAGAGGGGTGGTTCCATTTTCTTTTCCCAAAGAATGTAGCTACCTTCAAGGTTAGATCCCAATGCTCAAGAGGTGACGGTGTCACTAGCAACATGTCATCTCTAAGAATGCCACCACTTTCTCAGTGAGGTTGGAGGAAGGTGAAGAGGTAACTGTCTTGGTGATCCAACACCAAGGGTAGGAAACAATGGTAGAAGTGGTATCTGACCATGTAGCTAAAGCATTGAATGCACCCATGGCATCTATACTAGATGTATCTACACTCCAAGATGTGCAGATACCCACAGGCACGGTTAGTAAGAAATTGAACACAACCCAACATGAACAATTGCTAGAACGATTGGTAGGAACAAGGCAACTAACTTTGGATATCATTGATCTCCTATAGAATATCACTACAACCCAATCAAAGTTATAGGATATGCATCATCTTTGAAGGGCAACTACAAACGGCCAAGAGCAAAATCAATGCTTGGCTATGAAGGTTGCTAAACTTCGTGCCCAACTTATAGAACAAGCAATTCTTAACTTGAAAATAATAAGATATGAAATTATCAAACAGCTTCAAGAATGATTTCAAAAGGCTAAGAAGGAAGCAGTAATGGCCAACTTTAAAAAATCCATGGCAGAAGCTGAAATGCACTCAATCAAAAAGGACATGAATCAAATGCATCAAGAGAATGAAGCATTGACCATGAAAATTCATTGCCTACGAAATATTGATGCTTAGAGAGATCAAATGCAAGATTTCATTCATCAATAGTAGGAGCAACTTGCTAGAGTCAATACTAAACTAAAAAAATTGGTCGTAGAAAGTTGCAATCTATCAATGCAAGAGGAATGCACTTTGTGATAAAATTCTACCATTGAGATCACCACCTAGAAGAATGAAGCTCTCAAATTTAAGAAAGTAAAAAATCACTATAGGGACTAGGTTGGCTTGCAAAAGGAAATTAAAAAAAATTTAAATGGCAAAGATGAAAGTGAATGAAGCCCTCTAGCAACTCCAGCAAGGAAGAGAGATGTGGCAGCCCATCCTTGATGGGATTAATGCCTACAACAAAGCGGAAATCTGCTTGAAGGAGTTGCAGATTAAAGAAATGATAGAGTATATGGAGTTGGCTAATATCGGTTACACAAACCTAGAAATGTTGACAATCAAATGACTGTGATTAGAATTGAAGAAGCAAGTGGCTAGCTCATATCTACTATACAAGATCGAGTTCAAACATCACAAGGACACCAAGCAAAAGCTTGAGACTACTAATGCTGAACTCAAAGTTCTCAAAGGGTAATTTACAGATCAATGATCTATTATTGAGGACCTAGCTAGACAGATGAATGACTATCAAGAGTTGAAAAACATAGTGAGAGTGTTTAACATTGAATGCAAATAGTTCACTACCTAGTTCGTCAATGTCAAGGAGTTATTTCTAGCGATCCCATGTCCTTGGGATGTGTTTATTCCAACCCACATTCGAGAAGCTACATGGATGGTGCATGATCCTAGGATTAAGGAGGAGAAAATGAAAGTACGATTGGATTCTTTCCACCTCTTGCCTAAAGTTGCAACAATAGCAAGACAACCACAACTACCTCAACCATCGCCAGTGCATGAAGCTAGTAAAGGTACCTCAAAGCCTCAAGAACCACCATCGCTTGAGACCATTTGATCTACTTCAATGAGCTTTACACCATCAAGGAATGTGTTGTCTAATTTTTAAAGAGTTGTGTCATGGTGTTCACTTTTGTGTCCTAAACACCACCATTTTTGTAATGTATTGATTTGTACACCTAGGCACCACATTTCTTGTCAAATCAGTTAGTTTGTTTTGTTGAAGAAAAGTTAATCAATAATCCCATACCTTCCCAATTTTGTAAAAGAACTTAAGGACAAGTTTTCATTCAATCATGGGGGTATGATGAGTCATCATTAGTTGGCTATGTCAATGAGGCCTCATTGATGCATCTCACCCTACGTCGATGAGGCCCTGTTGATGTAGTGTCTATTCGTTGCCTATAAATACATGCCTAATAACCACATTTATGGTAATCTAGATTTCAATAGTAGTAAAGCTCTTGCATTTTTTCCATTCAAAAGTTAGAATTTTTCCCCTGAGTGATCGTAGCAAGAGTCATTGAGTGTACAGATCTTTATTCGAGCATTATTATACCTAAGCATGATAGTGTGTGCAGTAATAAAGATGAGCTTTCTGATAAACCTTGCAAAACTTTGGATAGATTAGATATTTTACTTATGCATTTACTATTTCCAATTATTTATTAAATGTTTTCAATTAATTATCAATTATTTTCTAGTTACTATGTTAGCTAAGCAATTAAGTTGGATAGATTACACAATAAGTATGACCACTTCAAGCATAACATGTATTTGTTTGGTAATCCTAGTAGTGTTATCACTTAGTACGTCCAATAGCATAGTGCTTGGTCACCGAGCAATGAATACGTGGGTTCAAGATGTGTACAAAAAGTGGGAATGGATACTTATGTTAGGATTAGTTAAATGTTAGTAAATTAGTTAATTTATATTAGTTAATCAAATTACTTTTATCTATATTTGAGAACTAACTTATAAAACATAAAATTGATAAAAATTGAATGCCTTAGTTACACTTAACCATACCAACAAACATCACAAGTGTAATTGGGAAGACAACGATTGACCTTGAAGTTAGATTCACTTCCTAAAAGGGCTAGTGCACTAGAAACAATGAAGTCCACAGAATTCAACTAAATCACGTGTGAACACTTTATGATTCGTATGGTTGGATGTAGGGGTACCTCACCGCTCATCACTATGGGTATTACAAAAGTTAGAGAGAAAGCCATTTTAAGTTCTCTTAACATTTTATATGCCCATGAAACATTTGTACTAATTATTAAAATTGTCAATTTTATTCTATGAAACATTGATGCTTTTGCTTGATTATGTGTAGATTCCAATACAATGAAGGAAGCAAAGTAGATAGCAAAGGTAAATGGTCAAGAAGAATTGAAAGTCAAAAGGCAAATAAAGCACAATAAGAGAAGAAAAATTGAAGGATTAAGAAGAAACCTAGGGAGAAATTCTTGGTCTATTTAATTTCCTATGTTCAAAAACAAGGATGTACACAGCCCATGAGAGGTTATTAGATCCCTATTAATGAATCATGTTTTAACATGCTTTAATATCAGATACGTGATATTGGAGCCTTGATATTAGATCCCAATATAGGGCCCCAAGATGTGATGTTGAATATTTGATATCATGGGGTATATGCCAGCCTATAAATATAATGCTTGGCTTCACAATTTTCATATAGTTTTGTCATAGAATAATGAAGTTATTGCAATTTAGCCATTCCAGAGTTAGAATATTTCTAAGTGCTTGCAATAAGAGTCTAAGTGTGTACGTATCTTTATTTGAACACTAATGTACTTGAGCACAGCAATGTGATGGAAATAAAGATGATCCCTTTTGATCATCCTTGCAACATTGATAATAGATTAATCTTTCCTTTGATGCATTTTATATTCATGTACTTTACTTTCATGCATTTTACTTTAATGTACTTTAGTTAAGTGATTTATTTTTAGTTATTAATGAACACAAGCACAACCACTTCAAGCATACGTGTAGCACTTGGTAACCCAAAAACACTTAACATTTGATAACCTAGGAATACTATATGTGTTCAGGATGCATCTGGAGAGTGGGAATGGGTACTTGTGTTAGGCTAGCTAGGTAGTAGACTAATTAGATACTAAATTCCTCTACCTTTCATCTTGTTATAGGCATTTAAACTTATAAAATATAAAACAATAGAAATCATATACCTCAGTTGCACTTAACCATATCCTTGTACCTCATGAGTGGAACTAAGAAGATAACAATCATTCCAATTAGATTTCATGTCTTGGAACTAGTGTACTTAAGAACTTAAAGTTTTCAAAAATTGACCAGATCGCATGAGAATGCTCGTGATTTATATGGTTGGGTGTAGGGGTACCTTGTTGCTCATCATTGGCACCATTGTCAGGGACCTTTTAATTGTTAAGTGCGCTATCTAGGACTTAGTGGAAATTATTTAAAATCATTGGAACAAACCCTAGAGTCATATCACACTTTAAAACAACTACAACAATATTTAAAAGCACATGCATTTTTATTTTCTAACACAAGATATCTTCTTCTCATAGAAGTGATTCTCTGTCCAAGTCTGACAGAGTACATCAACATGTGCCCCAAAAATATATAGTGGTATATGCTCATCTTGATGAGTACATACCCAACTTCACCTTCATCCTACACCAAGATGAACTACTATGATGGCATGACATGGAGGGCAACATCGTGTCACTGCTTGATTAATCTATTCCTATGATGCTCCAACAAACACTTATAACAATTGGGTCTCTAAGCTCTTCATGCTAAGTATGTTGTGCAACATATTGATGCTAGGGATTATCATCCCACTGAGGTACAATGTCTCAGGGATCGCCAGTTAGAATAGCACTATGAATCTACAAAGGGGAAAGGATTTAATGATTCCCCATTCCTGTTGTACCAAAAAGATAGTGGAGAACCCTTCTCTAGGAATTTTCCATTCAATGAAATTCCTTTCTTTGACTTTGGCAAAGGAGTTCAAAACTAGAACCTGCAATCCATGATCCACAATCCTAGTTTTGGCAAGAATGGATCCAATGACAAAGGAGGATCCAAAGAGAGAAGTTATGGTAGGGATGTAGATAAGAAAAAAAAATCATGATTGTGGCTGCAATCATCAAAAATGGGGTAGCAAGCATTGTGATGGTGCTATTCCTCCTTCCTCTTCATATTTTTCATCATCATCATCTTCTTCTAGCTCTGATTGCAACTGCAAAGGGCACAACCATGATGGAGATGACCGAGAGAATCAAAATGATCAAAGGGACCATTAGGGATGTGGGTAGTTAAGAGAGATCCATCACCATGAACAAAGAGGTAGCAAAGGGCATTGTAGGCACTAAAATCATGTCCTTGATGAGCCTTTGCTTACTATCTGGAGTATGCTAAATATTGTGGAGGTGGTAAGAATCCCTACAAGACACATTAAGGATAGTCAAACTAAAAGACTAAACATGAACAATATCCCTAGGTTCGAAGGGGGATATAACTCAGATTCGTAGAACCATCTCTAAGCTTTCCAAGATATATGTGCCTTGCAAAATATAGAAAATGAGTGGCAAAAACTTAAGTTATTCCCAAGGACACCCATTAAAGAAGCAAAGAACTGATATCAGTCCTTAGAACTGAAATCTATCAAATGATGAAGTATAATGCTTGAATTTTTCAATGACAAATATCAAATGTACTCCCAAGTTTCCAACTTGAGGAGGCAAATCCAAGGATGAAAACAAGGAATACATGAACCCTTGGATGCTGCCATCAACCGATACTATTCCTTAATGCACAGATGTCTTGGCCATGATTATTCTTAATGGAACCAACTTTGCCACATTGTAGATAAGCGTTGATCTAAAATGAGAAGAACCCTTAGTGTTTATGGCCAAGGGCGACTGGCAAAACTAAACATCCATCAGATCCAAAGATTGATTGAGTAGGTACCTAAAGAAAAAGAGTTTAGGAAGTGAGAAAGTGCACAAGAGTATAACCGTGACTCTTCCTTTCGTAAGAGGGAGGTTTGATTCTGTGATAGTGAGGAAAAATCAACACTTGATGAGGTGGTGAATAGAAAAACCTTACCACTCCAAAAATTTCAATCCAAAATTATGACCAAGGTTGATTAATTATGGGACTCTATGGATAGCAAATTTCAAGTTGTCCTAAAAACTGTTGAAGAGTTCAAAGAACAAGGTAGTGATCGTGAGCATAAGAGATGTCAGAACTTGAACGTGCCTATCAAAGAAGTAAGGGCAAGATTGCTACAATAGAGGAAGTTGCAAAAACTAAATCAGATGATGACAGTGGATGTGACATCTGCCATTATGAACATCCTAAGGAATATTATCCTATTATGTCACACTTACATGACTCTGGGGTGTATGCCCTAAATCCACAACTAACACAAAGGTAAACACCCAAAATATTGCCTTATCCTCAAGGTAATTCTAGGCAATTTTACCAACAACAATACTATTATCCAAGTGAAACTCCACCACAATCCTATGGGTAGTACCAATAATGGAAGAAACCATAGTCATGGGCATTGGCAGCACCAAGGCAAAAATATCTTTACCAATAGCTTGATCCATATGGGTATTACATTCAACAACCTCTATCTCCATGTGACTCTTCTAGTCACATCTCCACCTTCCAATCTTACTACTACCCTCATAATTATTATTGAATTCATTCTATACATGCAAGGAGGGATGCCACCTTTTTTTCTTATCCTCCATCTATTCTTGCACATCTTCCTACACCCTCAGCTCCATTACCTTCTGCTCCATCCATACAGGATGAAATTCTCACTCAATCACAACAACAAACTGCTACTAGGGCTATCAACATAAAGTTAGGTCCCCAACCGAGTGGCTTGAAACACCAATCTCAAAAGAGGTCATTCTTCCATATCAAAAGTACTAAAAAGCCCTCATAGATCAATGTGTCCAAACACCCTGTCTCTCCTCCATCCTCTGCATTAAAACTAGTCAGGGTCCCTTCAAATCAAATGTCTTTTCAAGCCCATACAATCATAATAAATCATGCCATATTTGATTGGATCTAGGTTGCCAATCTTCCCAAGAAACTATCTAATCTTGAAAGTCCTCTCATTTACCTACATATTACTAAAAATGACCCATGCAAAGCTCTTCTTAATTCAAGTTCAAGCATGAATTTGATTTTCTATGAAATGTACAAAGCTTAGAACTTTCCACCTCTCAAGAAAAGCAACATTTGTCTAGAGTTAGTAGACTAGTCTATCATTATTCCTTTGGGACTGGTGGAGAATATTGTGACCACAATAATGGTGGGTGGTGTTATCCTACTAACTTCCTGGTAATCGAGGTTGACAATTACAACAAGGACTTCCTTATCATTATGGAAAGATCTTATCTTAGCATCGTCAATATGAGAATAAGCATCCATGACCTCTCCTTGCAGATTTTAAGGGAGAATGGATTTGGTTTGATCAAGAGAAAGAAAATTCCATGTATCATGTACAATGATACCATATGCAACTATGTGTGGAGGTTATGGTCTATCAAAAGCATAGCCACTACCACATGTAGTCAGTGTGCAATTGAACCTAAAATTCACAAGTGCCTATACGTAGCAGCCACTAAACTAGAGGGCACCTAGCGGTTGACAGCTAATTTTACAAGTAGCACAAAATGCATGGAATCTGCTGAGGACCCAAACAACAAGTTTTTGGTTAAGAGAAAATAGAAAAACCATTTCCACAAGCAAACATTTGCCAGTACAACCAATGCCTCATCGAATGAACAACCACACTAAATCTTTTGGATCTCCTCCTCTCAACTTAGTTGTGGGGGAGAAGGCCATCCATGCTAACCATATAAGTAGCTCCTCAATTTTTCATCCTTTTTTTTTACACATTTTTGTTTTACACTTTGTTACTTTTATAAACTTTTTGTTTTACACATTTTTTATCCTACACCTTTTTGTTTTTATGTTGTTAATTTTTCACATTTTTGTTTTACAACATCATTAGTACGTTTTATTTTTCTTACATATTTTACAATTTCTTGTATATTTCACTTTACTTGGGATATGATTTTCTTGTTATGCTTTAATAATGTTGTGCCTACTTGCCAACTGGGTATAGTGTGATTTAATTGATGTGGACATGTACTATCTAGTTATTTGATTGTTGATGTTCAGATTTTGGCTTTGAATTTTGTTACTAATAACTTGGACATGGTTTCTTTTTCATGCAATAGGCAATGAGTCCACAACATCCACCCATCCACAAACTCTATCGTTTTCCTCATTCTAGAAATATGCAATCCCTTTTTCATTAATTAAATTTTAATGAATTTGTGACCTTAATAATGTCTAAAATTGGAAAGGATTCAAAGGTTTGAATAGGGTGTGACTTCAAGGGAATGCAATGCTCTTTTTACCTTTCTGCTTACTTGGATGCATGTCTGTTTTCATGAATTGCTTACTGTTCAGTGTTGACCAATAAAAGGAAGTTAAATAAGTCTTTGCATATAGTGTGGTTTTCATTTCAAAAAAAAATAATAATAATTTAAATCACATCTCTTAGACATAATAAATGGTCTACAAGCACTAGTTATTAGACTAGAAAGACATGATACCCATGTCTGAATGTTCCCTCTAACTAAGGCCCTTCCTCACTTCTAATGGTTGTTCTATGGAAGCACTCTTATGTCTTAAGGGGGTGGAATGGTCTTAGAATGGTGATGCAAAGTCACTGAACATGGTTGGTCTTGGTCTGGACTAAGGATGGATTTTATCAGGTCATTTAACCACAAAATTCACAAGGGACTTCATGCAACCTTAGTTAGGAACTCTATTCCACTCTCTCTCATCCATCTATGCTTTCCATGTCTCACATCATTCTCAGTTTCATGTTCTTGTTTGATGTCTTGATTTGATGTGTCAAAATACTTAGGTAGTTTCTTCTAGGTTTTTGTACTTAGATTTCTGTAATCATTAATCATCCATGGGGCTCACAGACTCTTCGATTTGAAGTTATGCAAGGGCAATAAACAACCTGTGCTTGCTTTGGGGAGAACCCACTTACATATCTTTTGGTTGGGTTAGTTAAGTTCATTATCCTTAGACATTCTCACAATTAAATCATTTTTTGTTCCCCATCAATGACATCCAATTGTGCACATCTTCACAGTGTTTTTCAATGAAATTTCTTTTTTATTATTGTAAATTCTTAAACCCTCTTCAAGCATTTCATCTTATTTGAACTTTTTTGAATTTAATAATGGACTGCTTATCCATTTCACCCTATTCTTTAATTTTTCCTGCTAACACTATTAGAGAAATCAATCCATCATAATCACAACCTAGCCAAGTGTAACCACCCAAGAGACAAGGCACTTAAAAGCTATATGTTACACATTACACACTCATCCAAAAAATTTTTATGATTGTAGTGGAAAGCGTGAGTTGGAAGTAGGATTTTCTTCACCAAGAAAGAACCAGCAGCACCATGTGACGAGGATTGTTCATGATCATTGGATTTTCTCCCTAGCCCATTAGCTACCAAGAAAATTTGGATGTTAATTTTTGTCTAGGGTGTTCGATTCTATTATCATAAACACCCAATTTTATAAAAGATTGTAAATCTATATACTTGGGCACTCAGAGTCTATTTGTTCCATCTGAGTTAGTATGTATGTCAGTTAATAACCCCATACTTGCCCAATATTTTGTAAGGAAATTGTTCTTCCTTTTCTTCACTCAAGGACGAGTTTTCATTTAGTTGTGAGGGTATGATAAATCATGTTTTGACATGCTCTAATATTGGCTATGNTGAGGGTATGATAAATCATGTTTTGACATGCTCTAATATTGGCTATATGATACTAGAGCCTCAATATTAGATACCTAATATCGGGCCTCAAGATGTAATGTCAAATATTTGATATCATGGGGTATATGCTTGTCTATAAATATAGCGCTTGGGCTCACAATTTTCATATATTTTTTGTCATAGAGTAACAAAGTTCTTGTAATTTAGCCACTCTAGAGTTAGAATATTTCCAAGTGTTGGCAATAGGAGTCTAAGTGTGTACAGAACTTTGTTCGAACACTGATGTACCTAAGCATAGCAATATGATGGAAATAAAGATGATCCCTTTTGATCATCCTTGCAGCACTAAGAATAGATTAATGTTTTCTTTGACGCATTTAATATTCATGCACTTTACTTTCATGCATTTTACTTTAATGTACTTTAGTTAAGTGATTTATGTCCAGCTATTAATAAACACAAGCACAACCACCTCGAGCAACATGTAGCACTTAGTAACCCAGAAATGCCTAACATTTGGTAACCCAACAGCACTATATGTGTTCAGGATGTGTCTATAGAGTGGGAATGGATACTTATCTTTCACTAGCTAAGCAATAGATTAATTAGATACTAAATTCCTCTACCTTTCATTCTTGTTCTAGGCATTTAAACTTATAAAATATAAAAAAATAAAAATCATATACCTCAGTTGTAGTTAACCATATACTTGTAGCTCACAAGTGGAATTGAGAAGACAATGGTTGTTCTAATTAGATTTCACATCTTAGAACCAGTGTACTTAAAAACTTAAGGCTTGTGAAATTTAACCAGATCACACATGAACACTTGTGATTTGTATGGTTGGGTGTAGGGGTACCTCATCACTCATCATCTATAAACTCAAAATCCCATCTTTTGATGTCTTTTACCTTTCTAATGATTTCCTTGACCATTTTAGGTCCCTTCAGGTTGAGGAAGATGACCTAAAATATGAGTTGTCTTTGAACAAAGAATTTTTCTTTGGCTTATCAATAATCCAACAATCCCAACGTAAGGATCTATTAGAGGAGGTTTATCGATTGAAGGTGTGGGGTGGAAAACTATTCTAGCAAGCTATAGATCTAGTAGCACAAATCTAAGGTTCTATAGTAAGCTAAGTGTTGTTTACCCTTACTTTAGTTTTTCTTATTTTTTCAGACTTGTAAACTTCACTTGTTACTTTAAACTTGGTTATGTGTGGTTTTGAATTTTAATGTGAATGTAGTTTCATGCAAATATTTGATCATAAAGTCTTACTTTTTAGTTTTATAATTTTCATTATTTTATTCTAGCGCTACTTTCTCTATGTTATTGGTTGTTTTCTACCTAACTTGAAAATTCAGCTAGTTTGCAGTCTTTGTTTAAATAGATCTTCTTACCTAATTTGGATCATTGCTTATAAATAATTTTAGTTACAATAATTCTTTTTACAATGCATTTTTTTAATCTATTATGGAAAAATTATTTTCTTAGTTTTGTATTCATGTTCAAAGGGGCCTTAAAAAATCAATTATGCAACAACCTCTATTCATTCTCTTTAACAATACAAAGTACCACAATACCCTCATCAACTGAGACTATTCCTAGATTTCCATACTTATATAAAAGATGCCCTGGGCAATAGTCTCTTTAAACAAGTTTTCGAAGGGCATTGGTGTGTGACCAAAATCTACACATCAACAAAGAGATGCCCTATTCTCTAATTCACTGCATTTTCTTTAAACCTTAAGTTATTATAATGCAATGTTTTTTTATTAAATGATTTTGTCTCCTCTCACACTATAGCATCTAGACCATCTATAAAGCCTAAAGCATGGCTAAATGATAATGGCAACAAATGTTATTTTTCTGTTTCTCTATCACAACAAAACTAATTATATTTCTAATGTGCCACTAAAAACTACCACAAAGTGAATGAATATAGATATATATCTACAGAATCAACAAGATAAAAAAGAAAATAAAAATTAGTTACATATTGCTTAGAAATGCACTTTGATAAAGAACAAAATAACACCATTTAAATCATGTGGGTTCCATGTGCCTTAAAATGCATTTGATAATAACAAAATAACTATGTTTATACTATGTCAATTTCACATATAATTCCATTAAAGTACAAATTTGACAAAAGCAAAGACCTTAGATTCTAAGAATAGATTGAAAAATCTAAGGGAATTAGAAGATATAGAAAATTTTTCAAACTCCATAGGAAGAAATGGGAATAAACTTATGTAAAAATTGGATTTAAATGGGTAAAATTATTAGAAATTTATTATCACTCATTTGGTCTTCAAGTAAATGTGGATGAAATCAAATTGATAATATAGTGTATAAGGAATACTTGGTATTACTTTCATTTTAGATCTACCAATGTGTAAATAGTATATTTTTTAAAATATTTGAGTCTCATTTATATGAATAATCACATGTAAGGAAAGTTTATTATAGAAATAATAGCATGAGGTTTTAAGGCTCTATATATTTTCAACATGTGCAAGGATTTAGGACTTTGGACTTAGAAGTTAGAAAATAAATTTTCTTGACTATCATCTATCCTTCTTTATTGTATGAATGCGTTATTTGAGAACTTGAACTTAGTCCTAAACTTTAAAAAGATATTGAAATAGTGCAAAAAAATTTTCTTCTTGATGAGTTAAAGGTGAATGATGAGTGGCAAGGTACCCCTACACTCAACCATACAAATATGAGCATTCACGCACGATCTAGTCGAACTCCATAGATGGGTTAGTTGTGGTATCTAGATAGTTACACGTTGATGTCTTCCCACCTGGACTAGTATTGCTTTGTCATGTATGGTTTATCCCAGAGTGAGGTGTATGATGTGGTCCTAAACTAGTGCTACTCCTAGAGGAAATGGAAAATAACTTTGATTAAGCTAAGAGAGAATGGGAGATGAGAATCTAAGCTAGCCTAAGTGCGATGAGCATCTATCCTTAATCATCCGTACACATCTTGAACCTCATGTACTACTTCTGGGATTACCAAGTATATATTACTTGAGCACTCCTAGATACGCTACTAGGATAGTAATCACACTTAAATGCTCATGATTAATTCATACTCATTTCGCATTTAATAATAGGGATAGTGAATGAGGGTAAATAAAGAGTAATTAGGAAACGATAAATAACAATTAAATAACTAAAACTAAGTGAATACTGCAATGATGAAGTAATCTCAATCTTTATTGCCAATCATGTATGTGTCCAAGTACATCACACTTGAATAAAGGTTCCGTACAATTACAATCATCACACTGCAGGCATGCATTGAGGAAAGGGTTGAGATGAACAAAAAATGAACAAAAAGACTCTACTCTAACACTAACTTTTACACTAATTGACTTCCCTTCTTGTGCACCTAAATGTGGTATTTACAGGCTTACACAAGAACCACATTATTGTGTATCTAATATTGTTATCTAGGTCGTGATATCGTGTACTCGATATCAAGGATTTGATATCAACACCTGGTTACCAAGGGTCTGATATTAGCACCTGGTTAATAAAGGTTCAATATCAAGGGTCCAATATTAGCACCTAACAAACCATGATTCATCATACCCCCATAACTGAATGAAAAATCATCCTTGAGTCAAACAAAATGAGAACAAGTTCAATTGATTACATAGTCGATAGGTATGGGATTTTTGACTAACTAGAAATTTATTCATGTTGCAGTGGAAAATTGAATACAACAAAATTGGGACATAGATACCAAGTTACAAAATTTATTGGAACTCATGTGATTCCTGGTGGTAGTGGTTCCTCCATGGGTCTCTTCCCCTTTTCTTGTGCTCCAGGTTTTGGAAGTTGATGGCTCTAAAGGAGTGCCTAGAGCTTTTCCTCTTCGGTTTGGGGATCTTGTGTTGTCGATGCTGATGTTCCAATGTTTGATGGAGTCAGCACCTCCCATGAACATGGCAGTTGTGGGAACACTTGATTGGCCTTGACATGCCATGCCGCAAATAGCCGTCATTCCTTTTCAAAGGCTCAAGCCCTGACCTCTCCACATTTTGCTTGGCTAGATTGTGCAGTGATGGGAGTTCCCTGATGGATGCTGAATGATTATGCCTCCTGCTCTGCATGTTCTACATGAGGTTCTTAGCCTTTGCCTCCCCCTCTGCTTTTAGTTACACCTTGAGAAGGTCCTCCTTATTGTCCTCTTTTAGGGACCATCTATAATCACACAAAGATCAATTGCTAGTAAGGTTATCTACAGAAGTTCAATTATTTCATACCTTACTCATTGCCTTTAATAAATGTTGAATCTTTTCTTAGTGTGATTTTAGAATTAGAAATTTTTCAAGGAAGTTGCCCTAAAAGTTTAATGTCAGACCTAATTTGTTTAGGTGACATAAAAGGACATGTAATGGTTTTGAGGAACATTTGATAAAATGATGACAAAGGAAAAAAATAGATTTGGCAATGAAGTACTCGAAGGATATAAAATGATGTGGTGGTGTGCAACAAGTAAAAATTACAAAATTCACACAAGTGGATCCTCCCCAAAGTAGGTTCCAACATATAATGCCCTTACATAACCACACCTTAAAATGTCCATAGGCACTAGAAGGGTTAAATGTGATCTACACCGATGCAACAAAACACACACATGTTAAATGCCACTGTAATGAGGTATGAATTTTATGCCACACAATACACAAGTTAGAAATACCTAGACAGTGAGATGAAACGAATTGTAGAAGGGATTGCAAAGATTGGGATGCGAGGTAACTAACTCAGGGCACAATGAATCCTGGGTGTAGGACGTGATTAATGTGTCATTAGTCTATTGCTCTAAAATCAAGACCAAGTCCATTCCTCTGATCAGTGACATCGTATTGTTTCATCCAATGATGGCCAACCATAAGAGCACCATGATAGTAAGGCGTACAATCACTTGGTGTTTTGTCCAAGGGAGGAGTGATTTGGAATTTCTCTATAGCACACATGTTTTTCTTTTATCTTTTCTTTGTGTTTTTCTCTCATTTTGTTTTTTTTTTCTTTTTCTAGCCACTTTGGCACTTTGTTTTCCCCAACAATGAACCAGAGAAGCTACCAACCTTCAAGCATGGGTGCATGTCTTTCCAGTGGGACCCCCAGAATAGCATTGAGTATCTTTAGGGAGTGCCTTTATTACTCTTACTCTTATTTTTTGTTAGATCTACAAGGATCTTAGTATGACCAGGCTGCATGATAGCACCTACAAAAGTCACCAAAGAGAATCCACAAGTCCCCTTGATGCCACACCGTGGTCATTCCCTCTTAGTCCATTATTTTTCACGCTAGGCATAATTAGCACAAAATTACTTTTAAGTTGTTATGATGACAATAATATCATCATACCCAAAGTAGAACCTCTTATTAATAGAATGGTTGGGTGGATGTGGTGGGCTCGCTATCCAAATAATTAGTCACTTGTGACTCGATAGCATAGAACAACACCTCAACCAACTAGTTACATGAGTGTTTTATTCATAGATAAGATTACACACAAAAAGATAAAACAATAAATTAGAAATGAAAACTTGGAAAAAAAATTGTAAAATCAAAGAAAAAGAAAAACATTTACCAATTCTGATTGTTATAATGGGGGATGTCCCCCATGACTGAACCTTTGATCATGGTGAGAATTAATAAATGGAAAGTTTGGATTCAAGCATTTTGGGAACCTTGAAGTCTGGTCATATCCAAACCACTCGGTGTCTTTTGATGTAGTGGTTGGAATATACCCAAATTGGGGTTCACACACTTGATTAAAGTAAGCATAGTGGGGCAATTTATAAGATGTAGTTAATTGATAAGGAGTTGACCCACTACGGCACCCGTGACTGTAAGTTGGTATGCAAGGATCGATATGTCTCCCTACGTGGCTATGTTCATTGGGCCATATGGTTGTTGGAGTATTGATTGGTGGCCTTGATAAAGTAACACGAGGTGTTGAGTTTGAGGAGAAAGATGCATCACAATGTTGAACTTGCACTGAATTGGAGGATGCAGTGGTTTTGAAAGTGTGCTATCTCTTTCTTTGGTTGTGCCTAAAGAAAGGACACTTTCGACGTTGTGGAAGACCTCCACTGTTGTTAATCATAGAAACACAAGTAATGTTCATGGGTTGGTGCTGCGGTGCATAACCTTCTGGCACAACCAGTGGCAATGTAGAAGGAGGTGAAGGGTGAGAATGTTGAGGACGAGGAGAAATGCAAGGAACATGAGGTGGTGATCTTGTGGGAGAGGACATGGGTTGATAGTACTTAGGAGAATGATAATGATGTGGTGAAATAGAAGATGTTGACCCAGTCAAGAAAATAGGATGCTGAACATAGTAAGCGCTTGGGTTCAGATGGTATGAAGGGTGTGACCAGTATGACGGTGGCCTCCCCCATGATTGGGATTTTTTCCATTGTGGTTGAATACGGTATTCTTGTACAAAGTCTGGGTGTAACACTTCTCCCCAATGCTCATGTAAATGTGATAAGACTCAACATTGGCCTTTGGGGTGATCGTACATGCAAACATTACATTGATACATGTGATTTGTCATTGAGCTCTTATCCTTACTTTCTTCAACCCTTCTTTCCAATTGTCTAGTGGTGTCTTGTCCTATTTCTTGATTTGGCATAGTTTCACCTCTAATTGTGTTAGCATATTATTTGCATTTTTCATGTACCAATTCTGTCATCTTATTGATCTTTGCCTTAATTTCATCTAGTGATTGTAGTATTGGCAAAGATGATTTCACCTCCTTGAAGTGAGTTGATTTCTCCTCTTCATGATCATGGACCTTTGCTATTTCAAGATTTTGGTCTTGTTGAGATCTTTCAACATTCTTCCATTTAGTCATTTATCCTTCTTCTTTTTCTACCCACTTAATAAGCTCTTGGAATTGATGGGTTAGGAGCTTGTATAGTTGATCTCAGGCATACATCCCTAGGGTCTCCCTTGTTTTGCTATGGAGCCCATCTATGATGTGGTACATTAGCCTTTCCTCAGAGAACCCATGGCTTGGGCATTTGTTTAACAATGAATAGTATCTTTCTAAGGCCATGTCCAAGGATTCATGTTGCCCTTGTTTCCACTCTTGGATTTGTCTCCTCAAGGCTAACACTCTTGCATAAGTGTGATACCTTTCAGTGAAAATTTCTATCATTGTCGACCAATGTCGGATTGATTTTGGTTTTAAGGACCTATACCATAGTGTCAAAGAAAAGAGCTTAAGTTTTTGCCATCCATTATCAATATTATTCCATACATAGGCATCATGGAAGGCTTGTAAATGGTGTTGCAGATCTAAATCATAGCCTCCTAAAGACTTAGGAAAGTTGTTTAAATTAAGTCTAGGTAGACGGCTTTCCTTGCGATGCCTAGAGGATATTCAAATAGCCTCTTGTATATGCATTAGGTTCTTAGTGGCCAGCAGGGGTCCATCGTCACTAGGTAGGTTATGAGTTTGTGAGTTGGGATGATGTTGTCTTTGTTTATGTACATAGGAGTCCCCCGCATTAGATTGAGTACTTCAAACTTCATCTTCATCATCGTATAATTCGTTGGTTCTCCAATGAATTGCCTTACTAGTTGTTGTGTTGTCATAGTCTTGTGAGAGAGACATTGTTGTGAATTGTGTGTGACTTATTAGAAATTACTTTCTTTCTAAAAGATATATCATTAATACTTATTTACAACAATCTTGGATGATATAACGAATCTAGATAACTAACACCATCCCCAGCAACGGCGCCAATGATGAGTGGTGAGGTATCCCTACACTCAACCATATGAATACAAGCATTCATGCATGATCTGGTCGAACTCCGCAGATGGGCTAGTTGTGGTATCTCGATAGTTACACATTGATCGCAATTCACTGTCTTCCCACCTGGACTAATATTGCTTTGTCATGTATGGTTTAGCCCAGAGCGAGGTGTATGATGTGGTCCTAAACTAGTGCTACTCCTAGAGGCAATGGAAAATAACTTTGATTAAGCTAAGAGAGAATGGGAGAAGAGAATCTAAGCTAGCCTAAGTGTGATGAGCATCCATCCTTAATCATTTGTACACATCTTGGACCTTGTGTACTACTTTTGGGATTACCAATTGTATATTACTTGAGCACTCCTAGATACCCTACTAGGATACCAAGTAGTCACACTTAAATGCTCGTGATTAAGTCCTACTCATTCTATGTTTAATAACAAGGATAGTGAATGAGGGTAAAGGAAGAGTAACTAGGAAACGATAAATAACAATAACAATTAAATAACTAAAACTAAGTAAATGCTGCAATGATGAAGTAGTCTCGATCTTTATTACCAGTCATGTACGTGTCCAAGTACATCACACTCAAATAAAGGTTTCGTACAATTACAATCATCACACTACAGGCATGCACTGAGGCAAGGGTTGAGATGCACTAAAAATGAACAAAAAGACTCTACTCTAACACTAACTTTTGCACTAACTAACTTCCCTTCTTGTGCACCTAAATGTGGTGTTTATAGGCTTACACAGGAATCACGATATCGTGTATCTAATATCGTTATCCAGACCATGATATCGAGTACCCAATATCGAGGGTCTGATATCAAGGGTCTGGTATCAGCACCTAGTTAGCAAGGGGCCAATATCAAGGGTTCGATATTAGCACTTGACAAATCATGATTCATTAGTGAAGATGCAAACATTTTACTCAATACTATTATGTGAATGTAATTAATTACCTTTAGAAGCAAAAGCCTTATACTGATTTATTATATCCAAGTAATAGTGTGAACCGAATTTGGCATGAGACAATTTAAAAAGTCTTAAGACATTCTAAGAAATAATTTCTCCAATGTATTTAAAAGATCTCAAACCATTGTAGGTAATTACAATGTTTCAATTATCCTATGATCATGAGGACTCATGTATATAGGTGAGCAGGATGGCATGAAGATTGGATGGGGCTTGAAGTCGCATCAACTAGGAGCCAATGTCAAATAAGATGTTGAGGATGTTGAAATCCAAGGAGCATTGTCCAATAGAGGACCATCAGCCCCAGGCTATGACAAAGAATAGCAAAGATCATAGAGGAGTTTTGGTAGTAAAAGCAGTAGATCCATCACAAAGGCCAGAGAGGAGGTCTAGTGGACTCAAAGCAAGAGCTTGTTGTTGATGTATTGTAGAGCAAGGACATGCTAGTAATGGATTGTAGAGCAAGGGTATGTTGCTACTATATTGCAAGGTGCAAGGGCATTTTGTATGTTGTTGTATTGCAAGGTACAAGGACATTTGTATGCTACTACTATATTAGAGGGTGCAAGAGCATTTTGTATGTTGCTATTGTATTATAGGGTGCAAGGGTGTTTTGGATCATTCCTTCTAGCTTTTGCAATAGAGTATTCTCTATTACCATGGATGTAGACACTCTACCAAACCATGTAAAATCTTTGTCGTTGTTCTTTTCTACATTTTGTTTCTTCATCGTTTCATTATTATTCTTTGTATTTTTATAGCAGTTCAATCTTGGATTTTTCCACTAAATTTAGCAACAATACACTCATAGCTTGTATATCTAAAAGAAAGACAAATTCTCTAAAGTAGTTCTTAAGGATTCACAAGACCATGATTGGTATTTTTAGGGAATGAAATGGCTAAGAAAATGGAATATCTCTTGGGAGGACATTTAGCAAAATTTGAAGCATATTCATCAACTAATCAAGTAAAAAGTTTTAATTCAAATGTGGTCTAATGTAGAAGGCAAGAAATAATTTATTTACATTACAATAGGTCTAATAAACTAGATGCAAAAGCTCACTATCTCTCAGTTGTATTGGAATGCTATTAGCAAATTACGCTTAAGTTCTTACCAACTTAGCATTGAAAGTGGAAGATGGATTCAACTCCCCCAAGAAGAGCACATTTGTAAGGTCACGCAAGTATGGAGCCCTTGAAGATATGTTAGATGTATTTCTTTGTTGTGTTATGATTATCCATTGAAGACATCATTATAATGTTACAACAAAAAACTAGTATGATTTGTTTTGGCTGCCCCCATTACTGCTTGGTCAATTTGTAGAGTTTATTTTTTATGAAAATGTAATATCTGTTCAATAGATCCTACTAAATCTTCAATTTTAGTTTCATTTTTTAAAAAAGGTATGTCCACAATGTTATGTGTTACATTTTCCTTTTTCTAAATTATGAAATTTAGTGTAGAAATTCAATAAAGAATTTTAATTTTCCACCTTATCACAAAAACAAGCAGGTAAGCTATCAACCATAAAAAATCACTACAAAATATGTGACGATATACCATGTTATATTCCTTCCAATTTTGAATAGGCTTGGTCTTTAGCTTACCCTACATACATTTCACACAGAATTCTGCAAATCATAAATTGATCCACATTTGTTATGTGGCAGATGCATAGTATATGAGGGTATGCATGACATACATACATGCGCAAACCATAAACCAATCCACATTTATTATGTGGCAATGCATGGTATATGAGGGTATGCATGACATACATACATGTGCAAACCATAAACCAATCCACATTTATTATGTGGCAAATACATGGTATATCAAAATATGCATGGCATACATACATGCCCATATAGATGTGATGGATGCATGGTATATGAGGTGCTCCAACTTATCTATGTAGAAAAATACTCTATGTATAAGTGATAATAAATATGAAATCTATAAAATTAAAAATTTGAACACTGAACCTATCTCTTATTATTGTAATTGCATAATACTATTCTCTGTAGGGTAACTGACACAAAAAAATATCTTTTGTATTATTTAAGCACATGTCTCTTGGGTCCCACCCGTGCATGAATGGGTTACATGAAGTGACCCCTGAATGGATGTAGATCCGTTTATGGCTTCCCCTACCTTTCTAGGTACTGGAACTCCCAAATTTAACACTAACTAAACAAAATAAACATGTTCCTACTTTTCAGGAACAAATAAATAACAAATATGTATATATTATATGAATGATTTAAATGTTCCGCAAAAGAAATGATTTGAAACTGAAGCAGCCATTGGTGAACAGTGAAATCAGAAACAGCATTGAAAGAAAAACGTAATCAGAAACAGAGCGGAAAATTTTTGAGAAATAAAATACGATTGCATTAAGTTATTAGAAAAAGTACAACAAAAGTTATCAGATAAAAGAAAGAAAAATAAAATTTTTGCCCACAAACGTACAATTTTGTTGAAATGATCGTACAAATTTTGGTTCAGATAACAAATGATTGGAATCGACCTTGATCCTTACCCTTTTAATTAAGTCTATCCTGCTACTAAGTCACCAGTTCTGAAATAAATAAAATAATGTTTTAAATAAACTTTTGTTCATTTAATTAAAAAAGGGTCCATTTATTCTGAAAATCCAGAAAAAGATGAGGCCTCAATGTTTACAGGGCACCGATTGGGTCACTGGTAACTGGATAAACATGGGAGTTCATGTGAGGTGGGAAGCACTTAGACTTTTCACACGGTTTCACAATTCACACAATCCAAAGGGATATCAATATATCTGACTTTTCTTTTTAAAAAAAGTTTTATTATAATATAAGTGTTCGTATACCGATATAATTAACTAAAGGAAGATCTCGCACTTGTCCTAATACTTGAAGTTTTAGTATACTAAAGGATATGACAATGACCTAAGAAAATAGAATAGCTGGAAATATATCGTCAACAAGTTCGGGGCCTTTAGGGTGATCGGAAAAGTTTCAGCCTTCATTAACAACCAATCAAAAGATTGTTAATAAGTTTAGTTTACATAAATAATTTTTCAAAGCTGAACGCTGATATCTGTGTGCTCTTTGCCTCCTTCTCATGAAACCGTTTTCCACTTTGAATTTTTTTCATTACAAAAAAATTTATGAAACTGGAAATGATTTCATTGGACCCATATAAGGATTTAAGCATCTATGACAAATTTAGCTTCAATCGTTTCCTTGGCATAATTCCTGTGTAGAACTGTATATATTTCAATATCTTATTAATTTCTGTATCATATTATAATATTACTTTTTAGTTTTCCTTTTAACCTTGATTTAATAATTGGAAATTTGTTTTACAATTATTAAATTAAATTAGAGATTAACTGCTAGCGCATTAACATGTAACCGTCTTAATTTACAGAAGGATTCAATGTTGAAGTGTACATATGCTACAAGGCATGGTTTCTGCATTTTTCAATCTACAAGCACTATATTGAAACACTCCTAAATTTCTCTGATCCACAATACAAAAGAGAAATTATCTTATCAAAACTTTTTCCATTAGATCATTGATGAGTGGCGAGGTACCCCTACACTCAACCATACGAAACAAGCGTAGCACGCGCGATCCGGTCGAACTTCGCAGACTAAACACCTAAACGCCACAAGGAACACTTGGGGTTAATCGTTCGTTGTCTTCCCAGGCTTGCTTGTATGTGTCACGGTGTATGGTTAAGCAAGTCTGAGATATATGATTTTTTTGGGATTTTTCGGTTTATCTCCTATGCTAAACAGTGAAGGGTTGAGAAACTAAAACTAACTCTAACTACAGCACTAAGTCCTAGCGTCAGCATCCGTTCCCACTTGCCGTACACACCCTGAATTGTGCAAC
>MNCI01030657.1:13257-23659 GCA_015680685.1 Gnetum montanum | reverse complement strand
TAAGCTCGTTCACTTGATCTCCGACTTTATCTATTTTTTCTTCGACTGCATCGATCTGATTTTCCATATGCTGGATGTGCTGAGCTGCATAAGATGTCCAATGAGTTAGATAATTAAGTTGCCGGACATCTGTTTGTTGATCTGTAGCACTGTTGACCGAGTGTTCTAACAGATAACTGCAATCAGCTCTTGTCAAAGGGGGATCTTGTCGAGAGGCCGTAGTTGAATAAGCGGCTAACGGAGGCCATCTTCCACCACTGAGTAATCTTTTATCACCAACTTGCTTGTATGACTGTTGCTGAAACATATTAATTTGAAACATGTTAATTCTAGGACGTAACATAAACATAGTTCCTCTTGTATCAAAATTGGGAGAACTAGATCCTTCATCAGACTTTGTCCTTTTACGCAAAGAGCGTTGTTCAGATAATTTTCTAGGCGGTAGGATAGAAGGAATGGCTTCTAAGGAAATTACTGCGGATCTGCCAAATTGTTGAACAGGATATTGAGACCATCTAAGCTTTGGCTTTTCATATGTTCTAAATTCTTGATCTTGAAGTAGATGTTGGATTTTTGGAAATGAATTAACATAACCAGGTGCTCTAATACTTCTTCCGCATTGCAACAAATTCTGACTCCCCTTTGGGAATTGAACACCATATCTTAACTTATGATTCATCAAGATGGTGTTAGATAACTGAAATATTCCTCTTGCTGCAACTGCTGCATAGACTAAGCCAGGTAACAATTCAACACCATGAACTTCAACACATAATAGCAAAGCATTAGTCACATATTCATCCATTAGAGATAATTGAAAGTTTGGTTGGACAACACAAACTGCATCTTGGTCTAAAACTCTTTGAAATTGGCAAATCTTTGTCTTTTCCCAAGCAACTTCTAGATCTGTTGAAATACCATCGCCAATCACACGACTATCTAATAAAGTAACAACATATTCTGCGCCTGTATCATAGTTAAATTTTGGACTAACTAAGATATCTAACTGGCCAATATGAATATAATTATGATTCTGTCCTTTTCACTTTTCTACTTCTTCGTCAGTAAACAAAGGTAGGAAAACAGGATGAATACCTTTGCCTTTGATATCTAGGATAGCTTCTATCTGCTTAATTGAGGTTGACATTCTTGCAGAGAACGTGTTAGCAAACTTATATATTGCTTCTTTAGGAACATCTGGAAATTTGACAGGCTTATGCTCACCAGTGATTGTAGATTTTTTCTTTTTCATGGCATCTGCAAATGGTAGAATATTCTTTTGAGCTTCGGAGAGTTCCTCGTCGTTTTCAGGACTAGCTTCTTCGATGTCTGTAGTTGCAGATTTAAGCATAAAGATTCGTGGACGAATTTCTACATTATCATCATCTATAACATCTTCATCAATATAGTCATTCAAATAATCAACAAAACCTTCATATTGCTCATTATCAACATCATTTACAAAATTATCATCATAGCCTTCAGCTAGATCCATCAGATCTTGATTATCTATAATTTGCTGTTGTCGAATCATCATCATGATTTGTTCATGAAATCTTTGATTCTGCTCTTGCTGAATTAGAGATTCTATGTATTCATCATACACAAGACAACTTACATCAGTTAAGATGCGAATGCCTATAGCCATAGCATGGTCGAGTAGAATCTGATCTTCTCGGCTGAAAGGTTCTTGATTTGGATTGACCGCATCAGAGAGAACCGGAACTGTGGTTGTTCCAACTGGATAATCTGGCGGATACAAGTATTGGCGACCAAACTTGTCAAATGCTTCAACTTGTGTTGGAGGGGCTTCTACTGGAGGCATCTCGTCATCAGAACAATCAGTAATTTCAAATATAACTTGGACCTGAGGTACTTGAACTGGACATGACATTAAGGGTTCATTTGGTTCAGGGCAAATAGTAACAACAGTATTACAACAAAACAGAGGTTTAGGAATCGGAGGAGATTCATGAGCCATGAGATTATGGGTAGACACATAACAATTTCCCATAGTCCAATAGTATTTGGCAAACAAAGCTTCACGCTCTTGAGGGGGTAGCTGTAAGACTTTCCAAAACAAAGCTCCAAAACTAGATTTCTTAAAATAGTGAGTGTCTTTATCCATTAGGGTATCTGCAGTACTATATATATATTTAGAATTTAACTGTTCATTCTTCCATTCAGGGGCATTAGAAATCAAGATATTCTTGGAAGTTTATATATCAGATATTCAACGTCACATCCTAGGCTTTAACATTAGGTATCCAATGTTGAGGCTTCGTATCGGATATATTTGATATTGAAGTTAGTCAAGTCATGATTCATCATACCCCCACACCTAAAAAATGCACCTTCACAATTCCAGCATCGAATGGATTCAGTTTTTGGCAAGTATCATGAGTTCATAGCTAATTACATAGATGATTTTCTAATCTTCTCAAATTCAATCAAAGAGCATGTCAACCACCTCCAGCAGTTTGTCCAGATTTGCAAGACTCATGGAATAGGATTGTCAAAGGATCCAAGCAAGTTTCAAGTTGGAAAGAAAGAAATTGAATTTTTAGGAGTTCAGTTGAAGCATGGCAAAATCTACATGCAGCCCCATGTTCTACAAAAAATAGTTCAGTTTCCAAATAGGCTAGCAAGTAAGGAGCAGTGTTTAAGATTTCTAGGATGTGTAAATTATGTCTCTAAGCATATTCAGAAGTTTAGTGATAAAACAACAGTAATTAGATGGTGTAAGAACCAAATGCCGTTTGTATGGACCAGAAAAGCTACAAAACAAGTTATCCAGCTAAAGAAAGAATGTCAGCAGCTTCCTTTGCTCAATCCAATTATCTCAGGACCATTTGTGTTAAACACAGATGCAAGTTATGATGTTTGGGCAGCAGTTTTGAACAGAAAAGGAGAAAAGAATGACGAAGAAATTTGTTCTTATGCATCAGGAAGTTTTCATAAGCATGAATTGAAGTTTTTCTAAATCATAAACATAAACATAGAATGGCCCTGAAGGGAAGAATGAATGGTACATCCACTATAAAAGAAGAAAAGGAATTAGTCCCCAGTTTCTATGCTTTGCAAGAATGGTCTTCTCCTCCATATGTACCAATGCTTATAAAAGGTCCTTCACTTAGGTAGATATGAAACTTCTTCGGCCGCATTATAAATCTATATTTAAAAGAACTGAAACTTCTTAACCAATTGATCACTACATGTGCAAGGTACTACTTATTACAATGCAAAAATATTGGAAGTCATTTCTTACATGTAAACCCCTAGGTGAAGCCTATTACACTCTCAACCTCAACATGGAATAAAGAGGTGAATGAAAGGTAATCAATAATAATAATTAATATAGTTAGCCTTAACATATGTTTTTTTTTCTTTTTCCCTTTTTACAAGGTTTAAGCTTTAAAACATACATATAATAAATAATATTAAAAAGAAACAAGAAAAGAAGACTGCCTATGTTGAGCCATATTGCAGCAAGTGGTTGTTATCACTATGTGGCTATAGCTATAGCCTCATTGTGTTGGCTTTATGCATAGAAGGGTGGTGGTTAGAATCATTACCCTAATAAGGATTGTATAAGTCCTTGAGTTTTCACCATGCCAAGAAATTACTTTTATGCTTCATAGCCTCTATAGCACTCATCTCATCACCAACTTTACCACTCATTTTCATTGTCACCTTAACTATTGTGTCTTTTATAGTGTTGATTACAAATGACACAGGGCTATGCAAGGCTTGCCTACACAGAGTCATGCTTCATCAATGCAATAATAATCATAAAGATAATGCTAAAGACCTAGGCTACCAAACTATTAACACATCTAGTAAACATGGTGGCCATGTATGTTTCATCCATGTAGCAAAAAGCATCATGGTAACATCCAAAACCATAGAGTAGGTCATGGTCATAATCATGATTATGTGGACCTAGTTGGAAGCATCCTTATTGATATTACAAAACATAGAGAAGATAGAAAATGTAAAATAGAGACAAGGTTTGGATGAGTCTTCCCATGGATGCCAAAATTGTAAGTATAAATGGCTAACGTTTCATAATTATTGGTTAAGTAAAGATCTGTTATCTCATAATAATCATTGTTATGGTTATAGTAATTTAACACTAATCTAGTTATGGAGCATTAATGCTTCCATGATGGAGGGAAGCACTAGAGCACCTTCATTCAAGATTGTTGGGGTTCCTTTCCTACCCTATAAAATGTGATTTGCTTATGCCCTTAAGTTGAATCAATTTAGATGCAAATAAGATCCAATTCAGTTGCAACAATAGGAATAGGCAAGAATATCTTCAATAAAGCTCACTTTGAGCATAGTTCAACATGTAAAGGCTATTCAACCATATTTTGTGTTTACAAAGCTTTTAAGATTCCACTTTGCTATTTTCTTTTACAATCCATAAAGTCATAACAACTTTAGTACTCTCTTCCACCTATTATGTTTTTGTTTTACTTCTACAAATTCTTATTGATAGATGAAAGCATTTTATTTCTACAAAGTTATTTTGTGTTCATTCATAAAAATATATATTTTTATCTATTTCTAACGGTCTAGATCTTTGAATATTTAAGCAATGTAGAAATCTCTATTACTTTGGCTTAGCTACTATTAATAGGAAGATCTTGGAATGAATTTTTAACATTTGGTATCAGAGCACATAGTTTGCAATTTCTACTTTACTTGGTTTTTGAAATTTCTTTTTATAAACTGATATTCAAGAAATGGTATCTCAATAGAAAGCCATAGTTTCAGATGGTAATCGTTCAAGAGACAATGCCATCAATTGTCATCCTAATAAAAAGTTCGGAGGCTATTTCAAGAGTATAATCATAGTGGGCATAGGATCCATAGCTTGCCTAATTTGTGCAGGAAGTTAGAAAATGGTCTTAGCTTTTCTTCCCATGTTTTCTTAATTTTCCTTCAAAATATTCTTTGCCCATCTTGAGATAGAAAATTTTGTGGTTGTTCAAGACTTTTTGGCTACATAAAACTAATAATGCAGCTTTTGGTTTTGATGTTATCATATTTGAAATTTTATCAATGCTCTTATTCATTTGTTTCTTGGAGAGTGTTTTTTTTTTCCCTTTTTTTCTTTTTTTGTGCAAACATGGCTTTTGTAACCATGGCTCTATTAGTTGTTCTGTAACTCTTGTTAGAATTTAACAGTTGTAAAATATTTTAAATGATTAACAACCTATATGATTGTTCATTCCTTGGGGCATTGTAATATAATTTGTTTTTATGGCATGTTGTCAATGGCATTATGCCATGCTTGGCCATGAAGATGTGTTGCAATATGGAATATAGGTTCATGCTCTACTAGTTTTATGATCAATATATACTAATTTTCATGGATGCTCAAGGCCTACATGCTATCAATCTTCAATTTATGGTGGAATTTATGATCCACCTATATGGTTGCATATAGGATAGAAAGTATTAGTGAGCATTAACATTTGAGATTTGATGAACAAAAGTAAGTTGATATTATTTGATTTTGAAATATGTGGTGTGACTTAAGGGTAGCCATAACATCTTAAGTCATATTCACATTTTCTTTGAAATAATAGTTGAAAAGGATTAATGAATGAATTTCTCACTAATATAAAGCATTTTTCTTATTGAATATAAAGTATGAATTTTTTGTACATTAGTTTGCTACATTTACATGCTTTAGACATAGTCTTGTAATGCTATAGTTGCATGATAAATAGGGTTTTAGAAAAATGTAGCTTAAGGATTATCTTGAACATGAAGATTATATTCTTATGTATTCCATGCTAGTAGCATAAGGCATGAATATTTTTATATGTTATCATGCATATATGAAGAATTTCTACTGAGGTTGTTGGATAAATTTATGAATTATAAAGATTATTCATGATATTCTTGGTGTCATATTAAGAAAGACTTCAATATGGCTTTAGGATAGCCACAACACCTTAAGTCATAACAATGTTTTTAAGATAATGGTGTCATTTAAAGAATTGTAATTAGTTCATAAGTTAATTGCTTGGCCCCACAAGGAGCTGGTTATTCTTAAGACCTAATTGATATAACATAGTGAATCTAAATTAAATGTTCCTATGCCATAGGTATGGATTATTTATTTTAAATTTACCAGTCTTATTAATGAATTTGACATGTAAATTCATGTGTGATATAACTTCTACCCATAGGAAGGTTTGATTTTACATGGAAAAGCTAAATTTTTAAGGATCTTAAAATTTAGTGGGAGAGAATTTCCTTGAAGGTTATAGTTGAGGAAATAAAAGCATCTAATGAATCTCTAAAAGATAAAGAAAAATTGGTAATCTCCCAAGAATGCTCCCTTTTCATTTTCATAAGCCATGAGTGGAGGAAATTTTCATACTTTAGTATGTTACCATAAAGATATCAAAGTCTTATAGCTGTGTGTGTGTGTGTGTGTGGCTTTGGTGACCTAATTTTTCCAATCTTGATGTCCTTTTGGAGAATTGGAATTTTAGGCTTGTCTATTTTCCCCCCTTTAACTGCAAATTGTAAAAACCCCCACTATGATCACAAATCAAGGATCATAGAACTTCCAAGTGTACTGCTCATTCCACTTGGGATTGAAGCTTTCAATGATAGTCTTGGTCTTGACCAACTTTTGGCTGTACTTGGCAACACAATATGCATTAGTGGCACCCTTATCATCCTTAATTTTCATGGGCATTAGGTTCTGCACACTCAAAATGACAACTTCCAAGATTCCAATTAAAGGCTTCCATAGCTACTTAGTAGTGGATCTAAGGTCACTATTGTATAGGATGGCCTCATCCAAAACATGGTAACCACCATTAAGACAGGCCCTACGATGGATCCTACTAAGAGCCTTTCCACCTACATATTTCTCCTTCTTCTTGTCTATATCATTTACATTGGGTTTGTCTAGATAAAACCACTTTGAATTCATAGTCTTCTAATCAATCCTTCTCTCAAACAGAGAAGAGCAATAGTGGCCTTGCTAAGAACCTCATCCTTGTTGGGTCCAACCCCATTTTCCATAATCAATAGTAACAAACAATAGATCCTCATTCCATGGAGGATTAGAGCTACTCCTACCCTAAGTAAGACTTTTCCTAAGAAACTGGTTTCCCAACTACACTATAGTTTTGGGGTTAACTACACATTGGACTTTATGTTGGAGACCCCTTCACCATTCATAGCAATAGAATCAAAATGCCAAGCTTCAGGAAATGCTTCATTAGCCTAAGTACCCATCCAAATAGATAACATAAGCTTTCACTTGACCTTGGTCTCTCCCTTCTTGTCCTCAAGCTTGTACCATTGGGAAGCTAGAGGACTATTAAGGGGAATGCTTGTGGGTACCTCAACCAAATCAAACATGATGGTCCTCATAAAATAATCCTTCCCAACTACCTTATCCTTGACAAAAACGTCTAGAAAGGAAGCCTACAATCTCTCCTTGGAAAATGCAAACACCTGGTTCACCTTAGGATCATTCTTCTTCTCAAGAATCTTGCTGGTGCCCTTGTAGTTTTCAAGCTTGACTTCACTATAGGCATTGCAAATAGTACTAGGGTCTTTAGCTACAAGCAAATATCTAGCCTTGACAACCCTGATATAGAGATATAGCATTTGCTCTACCAAATCATAGGCACTGGAAGACTTATCTCTAAAACCCATATGGGAATTGGTTTCCTTTGCTAAAAAATCCATAGAAGTAGCAAAAATAGAGGTTGTTGTTGCCACTGTATACACTAGGATGCTCTTGGGTTCTACTCCTTTTTGAGCAATAGCTATAACTTTGTTGTTGCTGTTGAGAATTATCATGGCTTTGGTGACTCATTTTGAATTGGAGGTTCATCAAATAGATGTGAAATATGATATTTTCTTAAGGATTTCTATCAAGATAGTCACTTGACTTTGCAAGATACATAAATAAGACAAGTCTCCCAACAATGGCATATAAATTTTTACAATATTATGATACCTTAAAAATAGTATGAGTAAATTATTTTCTTGATCTTATACATAGGTGACCTTATACTTACAAGCAATGACTTGGGCTTATTCCTTTCTCAAAAGGCTTAAGAAGAAGGATAGCTTACCCTCTTGAAAGGGGATGAAGATCCCTGTAAAGCAATGCCCATGGAATTCCTTAAAGATAGAATTCAATACATGTGATAAAGTTATTTCACAAGAATGATGGTTAAGAAATGTTATCTTTGGTCTAAAAGTCATTGGATCTATAGTAAGGCCAATAAGGAATTATTATGGTAACTTAGTTGTAATTTTATCTTATGGCAAGGGTGGTGAAAGTGGAAGTTATAGAAAATATATTGATATAAAGTACCTTGTTGTTAAAGATAGAAATAAAGAAGCATGAGGTTAATATTTAGCATATTAGTACTAAGCTGATTATTTTGATCCATGACTAAAGCATTGCCAATAAAATGACATAAAAATCATGTGGACTCTATAAAACCTATTTAATCCACATATAGTTTGCTTCTTACTCTTATATATACACCACTTAAGGAGTTTTGAATAATAAATGACAAATTTGAAGTGCACATAAAGTTTATAACATATCCATTGAAATAACTAAAGTAGCACCTAGAATGATTTGATTTATTAAACATCATTTGTAAAGAAATAGCTCACTTAAGGAGTATCATGCATTGTAATACATGGAAGGAAATATTCAAACTTGTGGATATGATCACCATGATTCATGTATTGAGACTATTTATTTAAATTAGAGTTATAGCTAGAGGCTAAGCGTCGTCATGATATAGTTGTAAACATACAATGCCAATAAAGTGGGCCAAGTGGGAAAATGTAATAATAAATGGCCCAACCTTAAAATGTAGAAATTGACTTACAATGAACCATATTAAAATGCTCCAAAATTCTTAAAATATATTCACATTGACTTAACCAAAGCATACCTTGCTTTTTATCTCATTGAATATGCATGTCCAAGATCTTCTTAGCTAGCCTAAGACCTTTAGTAGAAAAAATTTTAGACATATTATCCTTCAAATAATTAATTCCAATATCATCATTGCTAGCAAATAACATATCATCGATATAAAGTAAAAGAATAGTAAAATAACCATGTATAGAACCTTTAAAATATACACGATGATCATATTCAAATCTTGTATAATTCTCATTATGCATAAAATAATCAAATTTCTTATACCACTGCATTGATGTCTACTTCAAATTATACAAGCCCCTTTTCAAATTGCAAACCTAATTATGATTAGTTACATCTACAAAACCTTCAAATGATAGATATAAATTTCTTCTTCAAAATCATCATTTAGATAAGCTATTTTGATATCAAGTTATTCTAATTCAAAATTTAAATTTACAACCAAAGAAAGAACAATTCAAATGAAACTGTGGTTTACAACAAGAGCAAAAATCTTATTAAAATCAATACTAGGTTTATGTCCACAACCTTTAACTATAGGTCTTTCTTTGTACCACATGGAAACATTTGCCTCCTACTTAATTACATAAACCCATCTATTTTTAAAAACTTTCCTTTTTTGTGGAAGCTTTACTGACTTCCAATTATTGTTAAAATTTAAGGTGTTAATCTCCTCATTCATACCTCTTACCATTTATTAGTAGCATGATAATTTACAACTTCTTGAAAAAATTTAGGTTCATCACCATTAGTAAATAAAGCATAATAAAAAAACGTGAATGCCTTTGTGTTGGTTTATAAGGTTATGAAGAGCTCCTTATTTGATGTATAAGAGTTATTGGAAGTCTTTCACTATTTATATTAGATGCAATAGCATTACTTGTTATTATCTTTGTATCATCATTAGTATTGACGTCAATAATATCATTGTGAATATATGGTTGAATTTCATGATTATGTTAATTTGAAGATATGAAAATAGGAACATCCACATTCATATTCAATTTTTTTGATTTTTCTTTATTTGATCTCTTATGAGAAAGCATCTCACTTTCATCAACTAAAACAGCCCTACGTCTAGTTTACAGAAGGATCCCATAATCTATATCCTCTATAATATTCATTATAACCAATTTTGCATCTAACTTCCTTTTTTCTTTTTCTTTTATAATCTATATCCTTTTTCTTTTTCTTTTGCATCTAACTTCCTTTTTCTTAAAACATAAGCCTCATGCCCAAAAGTTTTTAAGTGGTTATATGAAATTCTTCTACCTTTCCATAAAACTTTAGAGATCTTATTATTTAAAATAAGGATGGAGATCAATTAATCAAGTGCAATATCATTTTATCAACTTTTTTGTCAACATGTTTTGCCAAGATTGAATTTTGATAGCATAATTTTAACATGTTTCATAATGTATCTATTCATCATTTTAGCAA
>MNCI01030657.1:0-10940 GCA_015680685.1 Gnetum montanum | reverse complement strand
ACTAAAAAGGCAAGAACAATACGAGGCAAGGCAAGGCCACCATTTCAATGTATAAGTATAAATCCAGACAAAATTTCATTGGAAATTATGAAATACGTACCCATTGCCTGTACGCGCTCCCGAATCCGACGCGAACAGTTCGTGAAAATTTGTCCGGAATCGCGAATCTCCGGCGCATAGGATACAACCATGTGATATTAACTACTTGCATCCTCAACCACCATGATATAGGAAAGACTAGCAAATAGTAATTGCAAGCTTTTAACATGAGGAAACCACATGTATATAAATATGGATGAAGGAAATGAAATTGATTACGTGAGGGTTTGTCCTGGTCTAGTAGGTGCTTGGGACTTCTTTTTACTTTCTTCCTTTGTCATGGCTTCGGATGTGTGAGTATGTGTGATTATCTTGATCTTCAGGCTCATACGATCTGCTGGTCATTTCACACCCCAACATATTTGAATGATAAAAAGAGCTTCATGTTCCTGGTCTGATTGCCTTTTAAATTGCTTCTTCAGACATGGAGATTTTATCAAGAATAGAAATTTTCAGAAACAATTGACCGAGTAATAAAGGAAACATACATTCTGGAACAAGTTAAAAGATTTATTCAAATAGCACTTTTGTGTACACAAGCAGATTCATTCATATGACCTCCAATGTCAGCTGTCATGCTGATGCTTTCAAGTATTTTTGGTCCTCTACCAACTCCAATAAGGCCTCTATATGTCAAAATAGCCTAAGTATGATCGGTCTCACAAATGAGGGAACTTGCATTTGAGGAAGTACAAGTAATGACAGCCCGATTTATTCCGAAAATCTCATACAAGGTCATTGAATTTTGCAAACTTATTCATAGAATAAAGGCTACTTCTTCTTAAGTTGCCAGTGATTTTTGAAGCCTATCTCTTCACAGAGACTAACAAGCAACGGCCATTATAAAACAATACACTTGCTACATTGACATGGCATTTACATGTGTACAAAACAATTCATATTGGGTCGGTGAGTTCCAAGTATCCACTGGTCACTTTGACTCTGTAGGATCCAATCCACTGGTCACTTTGACTCTGTAGGATCCAATTCACAGATGGGATGTAAAGTTATTAATGATGTCAAAAATNAGCTTGCAATTTTTACGTACTTGATGAAAGAATATAATTTGAGCGACTGTAAACACACATAACAATATAATATCCCAGAAAAGAGAAATTCTTTCATGCAATGCTGTAAGAGAATGATAATATGTACCGGAAGCCCCTTTGACATGGTCCTTATGTTCCTTTTCAACCAATGCAACGATGATGATAATGGCATTTTTTAATAGCGGTGAGCTTCGTTTCATGCAGACCAACAACGGGATTTTACAACCGGAACAGAATAACAATAGCAAGGATTAAAACTGCGTACATTACTTTTTCTAAATGCACCCGAAAATCACGAAAACAAAATACGAAAAAGGAGAGAAAGGACACAATGAAAATGGGATTCTAAATCCCACGCCGAATTGAAGCCTCTCAGTAATAGGTTTTAACGATCCTTAATAGGATATGTTACGTATTAAAGGATAGTTCAATTCTATATTCTATACTGGCAAAAATAAGATATGTTACATATTAAAGCTCTTAACTTACGATCCTTAAACGTTAAAATAGGATATGCCGCATATTAAAGTATGTGTGGCAAAAATAAATTTAACGTTCAATTCTAATTATTTGTTTTCGAAATTAATAAAGTTTACAAGCCGAAAATTAAAAAATATAGCATTGAATTTAAAAGGCTATACTTCAAACTTTATTAACACTGCTAACTGACATAATATAAGATTGAAATATATCGGTATGTATTATTAATCAATTGTCCATAGGTCTTGATCATGGTTTCTCCTGTATGTGCTTTACAGTATTACCGAGCACACATTTGCAGTTACTTATGTAAGAGAAAAGGTTAAAGACTTCCGATGTCATTTAATATGGAAACAAGATCCATGCAGAACTTGGCCTAAAAGGCTACACCACTGGTATGTTGATTCCGCAGAGCATAATCTACATGTACATTATGCTAACCTGCCATAGTATTGGTGGTGGTATTTGATTAACTTAGAGACCGTTAATCTGGCATAATACATAAGGTTTATTTTATTAAGGTTAGTGATTCACCTTTGTAGTAGTTATGTCCACTTAAAGGACATATAATACTAGTTCTTTGGCCTGCTTTTGTCTCTAAAGATATTCCCTGATTAAACTCTATCTCATTCCAGGTTAAATACTTCTTACATTTATAAAACATTCATTAATTTATGTTCTCTCTTTGGTTACCTTTGTTAAGAGATTGGCCTTAGATGATCGTGTTGTGATTAGTATTATGGATATCACTTTATAGTTAATGTAAATGATTTTTATTTTGACAATCATTTACAAAAGTCTGGATAAATATCATCTTGAGAGTCATTGAGTTATGCAATTGAGCCATTTTTTCGGAGGCAGCAATTAGAATGTATGTTGTAGGACATGACCAAACTTGGTGTTGAAGAATAAATAGCCTGTGTAGGGTTAATAATAAGGTATTATTGAAACTGAAATTTTATTTAGATGGTAGAAATATATGTGATTTTTGGAAACACCAATAAAAAATTAAGGATTATTATTAATTTGCAAATGTAATATCTCATCTATGTTTAATGTGGTGCTCCAATACAGAACATTGAAGAAAAAGGTATTCCACTATTGTTTATATTATACATTTGATACATTCATTCACAAATATTTTTGAGCCATCTACTTGGCTGAATCAACTCTCAAATTTTAAGTTAATAATTATGAATAATTTGTTTGTTTGTTCCTAGATGGTAGTGACATTGCCCTTGGAAGCATTATATGATGAATAACAATGGCTAATCAACATGTATGTTATGTCTTATCCTCCCATGCATAAAAACCCAAAAACTCATATATGGTTTCTCTTTCCATGGTTAATTTGGTGCATGTAGGGTGTATTTCATTAAGGCTAGTGATTCACCATTTTAGTGGCTACGTCTAGTGGAGGTCATGTAACTCTAGGTTTTTGTAATTTCATCTTTAAAGATGCCCCTGATTAAACTCTCTTCTATTCTAGGTTAAATATGCATAGAGCTTTGCATTTCAAAAACATTTATTAATTTATGTTCTCTATTTCATTAGCTTTGTAGTGAGATTGGCCTTAGATAATTGTGTTGTGATCATAATTTTAGATAAAGCTTTATGATTAATGTTAAAAATTTTTATTCTAACAAAATTTTCCAAAAGTTTAGTAAATATCATCTCAATAATCATTGAGTTATGCAATTAAGCTATTAGAATGTAGGTTATTGATGAAACGCAATATCGCATATGCGATATCACAGCCACCACACGATATCGCATATGTGATATCGTGTCCTACCTCATCTTCTATAAATAAGAGGTGTCACCCTTTGTTCAAAGTACTTAGACTTAGACCCTTAGCCAAACTCTTGCAATTTTTTCATTCCATAGTTAGAATTATTTTTGTGTGCTCGCAGTAGGAGTCATAGAGTGAATAGATCTTTATTCGAGTAATTTGTACCTTAGCACAATTTTGTGAATGGCAATAAAGACAAACTTTATGATAAACCTTGCAGCATACAAATTAAGTTAATTAGTAATTAATTCTTGTTTAATGCTTTCCTAGTTAATTAATATCTCTCTCAACCTTCAACTCCCCTTAGTTAAATACACTTAGTACGACCGCTTTGAGCATGTGTGTAGCGCTTGGTAACCCAGTAACGATTAGCATTTGGTAATCCCAACAGCTTTACACTGGTTTAGGATGTGTACGGCAAGTGGAAACAGATACTGGTGTTCGAACATTTAGAATTAGTTAATGAATAGTTAATGTAAGTTAGCCAATTATTTTTCTTTTCCTCTCCTTTATTAGCAGAGGACATAAAAAATACAAAAGCTATAAAAATCATGTATCTCAAGCTTACTTAACCATACAATCGTGACAATACAAGTAAGTTTGGGAAGACAACGATTGATTAGCCCTCAATATTCCATTAAGGCACATAAGCACTTGGTCCTTAGAGTTTGACCGGTTCATGTGTGAAACGCTCGTATTCGTATGATTCTGTGTAGGGGTACCTCGCCACTCATCATTGGCACCGTTGCCAGGGACTTAGTTGTTTGTGCGTTGCGTAGAACATAGGAAATCATTCATATCATTGGAATATTAGAACGAACCCTTAGGGTTAATCAAAGAAAGACAAGAAAATGGTACATTGCACACCGAACGAAACAAGATGTCTTCTTATTTGCACAAGAGCACATCACCACCTAGGACTAACACAAGAGGTAGTCAGTGGCATAATACACATAACTAGGATCCGCCAGTTCCTTAATAGTTTTGGGTGGTATATACTCATCTCAATGAGTATGTACCCAATTTCACCTTTATTCTCCACCAAGACGAACAACTGCATTGGAGAGACTTGGAGGGTAACATAGTATTGCCTCCAGACCGATCAGTTCCCAACATGCTCCTTCGTGCCCTCTCACAAATAGGCATGCCACTTTTATACGTAGAGTATGTTGCAGGCGATCATGACTCAAGATACTATCATCCTACAGAAGCACAACATCAAAGGGACTTGCAGTAGGAGAGGTACCATACATCTTTGAAGGGTAAATGGCTCCATGACGATCTGCATGTTTTAAGAGAAATTGAGGATGGTGAACTTGCCTCAATCGGTTCCCCAAAAAACGATGTTCCTCCCCCTGACATTGGTTAAGAGGCGGTGTATCACAACCTCCACTCCACTATTCACAACCCTGGTTCTAATACCCACGGACACGAAGTGTTCAACGAAGGAACACAAACATACGATAAGGGCGAATGTTCTAATTGTGATCACAATCAGGGTCGAGACAACCGAAGAGAAGGTAGAAAACACCGTCATGGAGATGGATCTCCTTCTTCTTCACCTTCACCCTCTCCTTCAATGTCTAGACATAGTCATAGGAAAACCAAACGTGAGGATAAGGGAAAAAAAATGAAAGTCATCGACGAGACAGTCGAGAGCGAGGAATAAGGCACTCTAAAGAATCAAGGCATAGAAGAAGGGAGAAGAGGGAACTACATAGACACCATAGATACTATGAAGAGATGATCATGAAGAACTCCTACTTACAACTAGAAGCACGCTGGATGTAACAGAGGCCATAAGAGTTCCAACAAGGCATGAAAAGGATAGTAGGATCAAGAGGTTAGACATGAACAACATCCCACGATTTGAAGGGGGATACAACGCTAATCCTCAAAATCATTTACAAGCATTTCACAATGCATGTGTCTTGCAAAACATAGAAAATGAATGGAAAACACTGAACTTGTTCCCAAGGACACTAGTGAAAGAAGCTAAAAGCTGGTACTAGTCCTTAGAACTGGAATACGTTAGGAGGTGGAGTACAATGTTAGAACTCTTCAATGATAAGTACCAAACATACTCCTGGGTGTCTACCCTATGGAAGAAAATCCAAGGATGGAAGCAAGGAAATCATGAACCCTTGGATGCTGCCATGGGCCACTATTACACACTGTTACATCGTTGCCCTGGCCATGGTTATTCGTAGTGGGATCAACTACGTCATCTCGTGGATGGACTTAGGCATGAAACAAGAAGAACCCTTGGGATGTATGCCCAAGGAAGGTCATCGGAGCTTAGGCCTCATCAAATTCATAGACTACTAGAGCAAGTTGCCAAAGAAGAAGGTGAGCTATGAAAGAGAGAAAGCGCAGTGGAATACAATTGAGATCCTTTCCTTTGAAAAAAGGGAGTGAGATTTTGTGAGGAGGAAGAAGAGTCACCATTCGAAGAGATGGTGAATAGGAAAACTTTGCCTCTCTGGAAGTTAACATCAGAAGTATCAACAAAGGTAGACCAAATGTGGGACTTCCTAGATAGTAGGTTTGAAACCATTCTTAAAGTTATAGAGGAATTTAGAAAGCGAGGTAGTGACCGTGACAAAAAGAGAAAGAGAGAAGTGAAAAATGCACGTAACAAAGGTAAGGGGAAAATGGCCATCACAGAAGGGGTTGTGGATTCAGACACAGATAATGATAGTGGATGCGAGATATGCCAATACGACCATCCTAAGAGATGTTGCCCAGTGATCTCACATCTACAAAAGTCTGGGGTGTATGCACTCAACCCATGATTAAATAAACGGCAAACACCCCGATGGTTACCTTATTCCCAAGGTAACCCAAGGCAGTTCCACCAACCTTCAACATATTATCCAAGTGGAACTCCACCACGACCTGTTGAGCAACATCAACAGTGGCAAAACCCACAATAATGGGGGATGCCACCACCACGGCAACGATACCCATACTGGCAACTTGATCCATATGGCTACTACGTGTAGCATCCAATCTCTCCACATGACTCTGTTAGTTACATTACACCACAAAATCACTACCAATCCCATGAGTATTATAGGACTCCTTCTCCTAGGGAAGATAACCCACAAAGATACCATCCTTCAAACCCATCCGCAGCTCTCACACTAATAGCTCCATTACCACCTACTCTAGCAATGCAAGGAGAACTCCCTACTCAACCGCAGCAACACAATGCCACAAGGGCTGTAAATCCTCAACTTGTTGTTGGTTCTAACAACCGTATGAAGAAAAGATCTTTCTTCAGAACCAACAGTCCAACCAAGCCCTTACAACCACAAGCGGTTGAACCTCTGAACACCTCCCCATCAAATAAAGCTTTAGAGCTCCCTTCAAACCAAACACTGAGCTTAACGCATACGGTTATGTTGACACATGTCGTTACTGACTAGATCAAAGTTGGCCACCTTCCTCGGAGATTCTCTGACCCTGAAAGCCCTCTATTCTATCTCCAAATCACCAGGAATGAGCTATGCAAAGCTCTTCTCGATTCAGGTTTTGGAGTCAACTTAATATCGCAAGAGATGTACAAGGCCTGGAACCTGCCTCCATTAAAGAAAATAAATATTATCCTAGAGCTAAGTACTATAGATGCACGCCTAGGAATCGATGATCTTTCCCTAAAAATATCTAAGGAAAACACTTTTTGAAAGATCGAGAATAAGAAGGTTCCATGCATCGCATACAATGACACATGGTGCCATTGCGTGCAGAGATCATGGGTTGTGCAAAGTTTAGCATTGCCTACATGCAACTGGTGTGCACAGGACATTAACATACAAAAATGCCTATATGCAGCAGCCACACAACAAGAAGACACCTAGTGGCTGATAGCTGATCAAGAAAGTAGCTCACTCATGTGCATGGAACTAACTAAGGGAATAGCTTGCGCTTACATTGAAAGCACAGATGCACTAGAGCAAGTCTGCTACTAACTTCCAAGCCTTAACCTTGAAAACATCAACTAAGGGAAGTTGGAAATTCCTAAAAAATTCAAACAAGAGCCCCTAGAATTAAAAACATTGCCCACTAGTCTGGAATATATGATTCTTGAAAATGGAAAACCAGTAATCATCAATGCAAGACTTGCTTCCAAACAAAAAGAAAGATTGCTAAAAGTAATAAAAAAGTGGTCAAAAGCCTTTGTTTGGTCATATCCATAATTAACTAGAATAGATCCTAGGATATGCCAGCATAGGATTTACACTAACCCCTCCATGAAATCTTGAAAACAACCACAAAGGCAATTGAAGCAAATAGTGAAAGAAGAAATAGAACAACTTCTTAAGACTAGGTTCATATATCCCATTGTTGATAGTGAATGGGTTAGCCCTCTGGTAATCATGCCTAAAAAGGGAGGCAAATGAAGGGTGTGTATAGATTTTAGGTTGTTGAACATGGCAACATTTAAGGATCACTTTCCATTTCCATTCGTTGACCAAGTCTTAGACACCATAGTAGGGCATCGTTATTACAGTTTTCTGGATGGCTATAGCAGATACAACCAAATATAGATAGCCCCAGAGGACCAAGCCAAGACAACGTTCACTAGTCCTTGGGGAACGTTTGCATATAAACAATGTCGTTTGGCTTGTGTAATGCCCCTGCCACGTTTCAATGCTTAGTTCTAAGAATATTCCAACAGCAGATAGGAAATGGAGTGAAAGTATTTGTGGGTGACTTCTCCACCTATGGAACAAGTTTTGATCAAGCCTTGGACCTATTGGAGCAAGTGCTGAAAAGATGCGTAGAAACGAATCTAAGGCTCAATTGGTAGAAAAGCCATTTCATGGTCCAAGAGGGCATATTACTTGGGCATAAGGTTTCACATGTAGGAATAGAGGTAGACCCAGATAAAGTTAGGATCATCCAAGGAATCACCCATCAACCAGAAACTGTCAAAGACATTCGGTCATTCCTTGGATACACTGGCTATTATAGGAGATTCATTGAGAACTTCTCCAAGACTGCCAAACCATTGGTAGAGCTAACAAAGAAGGATGCACCTTTTGAGTGGACCAGGAAATATAACCGAGCATTCCAAACCTTGAAACAAAAGCTTGTAGAAACTCCCATTCTACAAGCTCCTAACTGGTCTAGATTGTTCCACATCATGACTGATGCATCCATTTATGTCTTAGGAGCTGTACTTACACAATTAGATGACCAAAAAAGCCCTTGCTACATCCATTATGCAAGTAGAAGTATTGTTGGTGCACAACTTAACTACACAACTACAGAGAAAGAATTAATGGTTGTAGTGTTTGCACTAGATAAGTTTAGGCACTATGTGTTAGGTTACAAAGTGTTAATCCACATGGATCATAGTGTAATTTGGTTTCTCGTGAACAAGCCCACAGTTAGCCCTCATATTATATGATGGTTGGTAATCCTACAGGAGTTCAATCTAACGATGATCGATCAAAAAGGAACCAAGAACGTAGTTGTAGATCATTTATCATAGTTGCGCTGGGACAGAAAAGAGGATGAATATGTAATGTCTAATCACTTTCTTGATGAAGCCCTCTTTTCCGATGTAGTGAATAACCAACCCACAGAGACAAACTAGTATAGTACCATTCTCACCTATGTCCTTACTCAACAAACATCACAAGAGTTGGACCCTAGGAAGAAACAACAGTTTCTTCACAAAGCCAAGTACTTCATGGAGATCAATGAACAACTTTACAAAGTGTGTCCTAATGGATTGGTTCAATGGTGTGTGCTCAAGGTAGACCAACTGAGAGTTCTCCAAGACTCTCATGAGGGTCCTTTTGGGGGTCACTATGTGGGGAGAAGAGCGGCTATTAAGATCTTGCTTGCAGGATATTACTGGCCAACATTATTTCGGGATGCTCATCAATTTGTCCAATCTTGTGAGTGCTGTCAACATGATGGGGGAATGACTACTAAAATGGAGGTTCCTCAACAATGGATTCAACCATTAGAACCCTCCAACATTTGGGAAATAGACTTTATGGGGTCCATTACACCAATGTCTAATGGAAAAGCTTACATTGTAGTTGTCGTAGACTATCTAACAAAATGGGTTGAAGTAGTTGTTGTTAAAGACTGTACATCATCCATAGCTGCACGATTTGTGCAACAACAAATCATAAATAGGTTTGGTATGCCATGTACACTTATTTCGGATAATGGAACACACTTCATAGGTGCATCTTTTCGAAAGCTAATGCAACACTTAGGGGTTGAACATAAATTAACGACATCTTATCGCCCCCAAGCTAATGGACAAGCTAAGGTCACCAACAAGGAGATCACTAAAATATTTAGAGCACTAAACTGAATGATGCTCTTTGGGCATACCACTCCACCTAGAAACTCCCTATAGGCTACTTTCCCTATGAGTTAGTATACGGAAAGCTTCCAATGCTTCCAATTCAAACTGAACTCCGTACACTATCAATGGCTTGTGACCTCCACCTCAATCTTGATCTAGCACAAAAACAGAGGTTGGAAAATTTAAACGTGCTAGATGAAAATCGATTAGCTGCCCTGTCATCATATGAGTTGCAAAAGGTATATAACAAGCAATGTCATGACTTTAAGATTTGAAAGGTTAAGTATTAACCAGGAGATAAGGTTCTCTAGTGGAACCCCACACATGTACCACAACACACAAAATTTTAAACACTGTGGGATGGACCTTACATTATTTATGCAACCTTTCCTTCTAGGGCCATGACCATATACAAACTTGAGAGCCCTGATAAGAGATTGTTAGTCAATGTGGAATAGACCAAACCCTTCTATGAATTTAGAATGGCCAGTGCATATAATACCTCTAAAAAGGAATGACCTTGCTCGCTATCTCGGATCTCCTCCTTCCAACTCAGTCATGGGGGAGATGGCCACCTTTGCTAACCATTTGAGGCCCTCAGTTCCTTTTTAAGTTTTTGTTTTGCACATTTTTGTTTTACAAATTTCTTTAATTTTTCTTTTTTTTTGTTTTGCATCATCATTTATATTTTCTCATTTCTTTGTGTGACTATTTGTTTTTATTTTTGTTTTTGTTTTGGTTTTTTCTTGTATTCTTGTTTTTTGTTTTTGTTTTGTAGATTCGTCACCTAATAAGTGCTCATGATGGTGGTATGAACTATATTCTATTGATTGCTAATTTTTGGTTTTTACCTTTGAGTTATAATGTTGATACTAAGGTATGGTTCTTTTGATATAATAGGCAATGAGTCCACGTCGTCCATGCATCCATGATCTCTATGGTCTCTCTTGGCTTGGAATTGTATAGTCTCCTTCTTTAATAATAAAACTATTAACGAATTGGTAATTGGGCATTTCTCAAACTAAGGAAGGACTCAAGGATTGAAAAGGGTGTGACTTCAAAGGAATTTGATGCATTTGTGCTAGCTATTCTCTTGGGAGCTTGGATGTTTTCTTCTTGAGTCTTTTTACCATTTTGACATTGCTCCATTAACAGGAAGCTGAGCTAATAAAAATAAAAA
>MNCI01030654.1:0-11830 GCA_015680685.1 Gnetum montanum | reverse complement strand
ATTATGGTCCGTTGTCTATGACAATTATTAAAGATAGGCCAACACAAGATATAATATTATCTAATATAAATTTATAGACTTATTATGTTGTTGTTTTCCCCAGAGGGATAGCTTCAACTCAATTTGTAAAATACTCAGTTGTGATGATGATAAAGCCATGCCCTGTAGAGGATTTAGGAGTTATAGGTTTGATTATATCAATCCCCCATCATTGGAATGATCATGTGATCTAAGTAGTGTGTAACTCAATTGATGGCACATGTATGAGGTTGTTGTACCATTGAAAAATGTCACAAGTTTTAATCTTTTGTAGGCAGTCAATTTTCATATAGAACTAATAGTATCCTAAGCATCTAATTTTTGTAATCATGTATCTAGGTCCTATATGTCCTCCAAATATGTCCTCGTGTACTTGTTCAAGGACCATGTGGGCTTGTGCTTCACTCAAGCATACTAGCAATATACCATTGTAGGAACTTCAACATAATGTAATGTTGACTACATTGATGTATTATTTTGATCTCTTATGTATAGTGCCCTTTGAGAAGTAGTTAGGTTTTATGGAGGTTCATCATTAATTAGGTAAAACTTGATATCATCATATTACTCTTATTGAGAAACTTTGTCAATGGTAGCTCTAGAGGTGCCCTTAGTATTCTGTGTGATGGGAAGAACACAATTCTTTGTTAAGGAAGGTAATTTGCTAGACACATTAGGTGTCACACTTAGGGCTAAGATGGTAATGGCATTAGCTAAAGTTTTCTTGGCTCAAGGAATGTGTTGAATACTATCATCTATAAACTACAACATGAGTTTTTTTGGCTAGGTCATAGTAAGATTATAAATGTTTAGCCTTGCAAGCATAAGCCTTAGTTGTTTAGTTAACCACTAGTTGTGAATCACCTTTTATTTTTAAAAATGTAATTTCCTAGTTATAAGCTATAATCATTCCTTTGATTAACCCTTCATATTCCATTAGCACTTGAAAACTGGAAACAATAAGCAAAAGGTTGGATCTCATCAGAGGGTAACGTTTTGATGGTAGCAACACTCTCTCCATGTATAGTTGAAGCCTCATCAAAGTGCACGATGGCCTCATATATTTTGGGTACCTCATTGATAATGTTGACATGCTTATTAGGGAATTCAAGGTCTAGGGATGCATTATCCTCAATTAGGGAAGTGGTAAGTTGTGTGACTATAGCTTGACCTTTCATTGATGCTTGGGAGATGTGATGTAGGTCAAACTATGCTATTATGGCCTTCCATTAGGCTATATACATCTACTCTCATAGATGTTGATCATGATGGCTCTTAGTACGTTATCCTTACATATGACATTGAGTTGGCTCTTAAAGAGGTAGTGTCTCCACTTCTTTAGAGAGAAGATCAAGGCTAAATAGTGCTTCTTGACTTTAATGTATCAGGTCTTGTAACCTATTAGAGCATGTCTCAAATAGTAAATATGCAAATCTACTCCATCATCTGGCTTTTGATAGAGTAAATAGGATATGAAGGTTTCTAACATTGCAAGGTAGATGTAGAATGGTTTATTTTTTGAGGTGGGTACACAATAGGAAATTAGACTAATTCTTACTCTATGTTGTCAAAGGATTCTTGGCATTGGTTAGTCTACTTGTAGTGAATCCCTTTAAGAAAGTGTTGCATGAATGTAGCTTATCCATTAGCCTTGAAATGAACCCACAAATAAATTGCAATCTACCTTGTAAACCTTGTAGTTTCTTAAGATTTCTAGGTTCTATCAGATTGGTTATGGCCTTAATCTTGTTAGGGTCGACTTATATCCAAGCTTTAGATACTATGAAACCAAGCTTCTTACTAATTTTAATGTCAAAGACACACTTCTTACGCATAATTTTAAGCTCATATTTGAGACATCGTTGAAGGACTAGGTTTAGGTCATGTGCATGATCACTAGCTATTTTGGACTTGATGGATATATCATCAACATAATCATTTAGTAACCCTAGCATGTAGTCACTAAAGATGCAAGTCATCTCTCATTGATAAATTACCTTGCATTCTTCAGACTGAATGGTATCATTGTGTAATAGAAGGTTCTCCAAGGAGTCATGAAGGTTGTGTGTAACTAATGCTTGGGGTTAATCCTAACTTGGTTATATCATGAGAATTTATCCATAAAAGGACAACAAGGCATGTCTAGCTGTAGTATCGATAAGTTGATCAATACTAGGCAAAGAAATATAATCTTTAATGGTTACCTTGTTGAGGTTACAGAAATCAATATAAATATGAATGCGTCCATTCATCTTTAATAGTTACCTTGTTGAGGTTACAAAAATCAATATAGATATGAATGCTTCCATTATTCATAGGGACTATAACTATGGTAGATATCCAATCTATGTAATCAATGACTTAGATGAAACAAGCTTGGTAAAGATTCTTGATCTCATCATGGATTGCTAGGGATAATTTTTGTATGATCATACATAATTTTTGTTTAATAGGTTTAATACTAGGATCAAGTATGATATTATGTTGCATTAAACATGGGTCAAGTCCTAGCATGTCTTTGTATGACCAAGCAAAGATTTTAATGTTATCCTAAAGAACCTTGATAATGTCTTAGGTTATTAGGGGTTCTAGTGAGTAACTTAATTTTATTGTTTTCTCCTTAGAATTATGGATTGTAATGGGAATTTCAATTAGAGAATCCTTTATAATGTCTCTGGCCTCTAAATCAAGAGTTTTTACTATGTACTTAGGCCACTCTAGGAACTTCTCTATTAAGACTATATGGTGGAGTAGGCTCCCAAGTTCAAGATCTAAGCACTTGAGTTAAATTAATCTTTTGACATCACCATAAGATTCAGTCAAATTCAAGGGTAGGTTAAATTATGCCCATGTATCCATGATTTGATCCCTCATGTCAACCAAAGCACATTAACTAACATTTGTATTGCATAATTGTCAAACATTGTTAAATTAATGCAAAATACTATGATGATAAAGCATAATATAGTTGAAAAGGATCAAAGTAGAATTGAACAAGGCAAAATAAGGCTAATTAAGGTCATAATATGGTAAATTAAGGTCAAAGAAGGTACATTGAGATGCAACAAGATGGAATAAAGGCCAAATGATGTCAAATGAGGTCAAAACGATGCAAAATGATATTGAACAAGGTTGAATGAGATCTTAATGATGTTAAATGACATCAAATGATGTCAAATGATAGTAAAAATGAGGCTAAACAAGGTTCAATGACATGAAAATGATGCAAAATGAATAAGGCCAAACGATGGTAAAATAAGACTACATAAGATCAAATGATGTTAAAATGGTATAAAATAATGTTGGAATGATCTCAAATGATGCAAAATGATGTCAAATGAAATAAAAATGGTGTCAAAAGATGTCAAATGACACCAAATGATTTCAACATGATGTGAAATGACATCAAATGATGCCAAATAATATCAAATGATATCAAAATGACATTAAATGATGTTGAAAGAGGTTAAACAAGGTTGAACATGGTCAAAAATAATAATATTTATGTTTAAGGTGATTTTATGATCCACATAAGACAAAACCTAGCAAAAACAGGCCATGAATTGCTATAAAAAAAGCTAAATTTTAGAAGAAAAATGTCATAAATGGATAAAATAAGCAAAAATCTAGTAAAAATGGCCCTAACTTGTTAAAACAAGTGAAAATATGGTGCAAAAAAGTTGTAAACTATCAAAATAAGTTAAAAAACTAGAGAAAACAAACTATTAATTGTCAAAATAAGTAAAAAGGCTAGCAAAAATTGTTAAAATATGAAAAAATCTTGCAAAAAGATAGAAAATAAGAAAATGTCTTGTGAAAACTATTGTAAACTGCTAGGAGAGTGATTTTTTGTGGTTAAGATAATTAAAAAAGCTAAAATTTAATATTCCTAGCATGTGAGAACCATCTCCTTAGCATGTGAACATTATGTATAACATTCACAATATGTAGGGTCTATGCAAGTAGCATTTGAGCTAGATTAATCAACTTTGAAGCTTGTTTGTGCTCCATATGTTGGCCTAGCCTGTGGGACTAGAATCCCCAATGTATGGACATTTCAAGGATAAACTCTAACATGTGAGGCCTATATTCCCAACATGTGAGCAATCAGACTAGGTTTTAGGCTTGTAGGACCTACCAGGGTAGCTTGTGACCACTTTGGATCAAGGCTTTGATATGTGGGATTTATCTTGGTAGTGTTTAAGCAATTTTTGTCTTGGTTATTATTGCTATAAGGCTCATACATTGACCCAAATGCTACTACAAAATGTGGGGCTTGATCCTCCAATTTGTGGAACTTGGAATGCTAGTTTGTGAACAAGGTTATTTTTTTTTTGCTATTGTAGGCTTTTAGGATAGCTTATAGGGTTATACAATTTTTTGGGTCATTCAAGGAAAAGTGTGGGTTGTATTAAGTAAGTATAAGACTTCTAGATGTATATGTGCTACCCCACATGCTAGCCCAACTTGTGGGACTAGGGTTTTCAATTTGTAAAATCAAAATCAATTTTAAGAGCTTATAAAGATCAAATGTTTACTTAGTTTTTTATCCTTGTTCTTATGGGTCTTACCATGAAAATTTCAAGAAATTTTTGACATGTAAATTATTAGTATGATTTTCACAAGCTATTCTACATGCTACCCCATTATGTGAGGCTTGATTCCCAACATGTGGGATTGAACCTAATAGTTTGTAAGCATCTTTGACTAGGTTTTTGATGTTTCAAGGCTTCCATGGTAGCGTCTAGGGTATTAGGAAAGATATATAGTCCTTTTGACCATCACAGATGTTGCATGATCCATATTAATCAAGTTAAGAGATCCATGGTATCTTACATGTTGACCCACACACTGGTTGAGTGTGTGGGACCAAGGTTTCCAAGATATGGGCTCTAAACCCTAAACATATAGGCTTCCTTAGGTGGATTTTTTTATGATTAGAGGTTCTTTTTTAATTTTTTTTGAGGTTTTGTGGGGCCCCATGGGTAGTTGATGGTTAGGTTGGATAAGGTAAAGTTTATATTCTTGCTCCACACATTGCCCCACACATTGGCACAATGTGTGGAGCTCATATTATCAACATGTGGCAAGGAATCTAAGCTTGACACATTGGCTCACACATTTTCACCACAAGTGGGACTTAGATTCCTAACATATGAAACTAGAAATTAGTTTTAGCAATGTTCAAGCCTTTATTTTTGGGTCAATTCTTATCATAAGTAATGTAGAACTTAAGATTAATTAGCTAGTGCTTTGTGGGGCCCACCTATGATTAACTTTGACTTAACCCTTAGTGTGTGAGGCTAGGAAGCTAGAAATCTCAACAAAAATTCAACATTTAAGACCTATTTCTCCTTCTATTCTTCCTAGGTAGTGTATAGACCAATGTGTTAGGTTGTTGGTATCCTTTCCCAAGTCTTGTGGGGCCCACACATAACCTAAAATTGATAACATGACAACATTAGAACTAGGAAAGTAAATATTTTGACAAAAGTCCAATGTATGAAGCTAGGTTCCTTGCTTATCTCCTAACATCAATGTATGGAAGGTTTTTCTTGGCTTTCAAAGAATTTTCTTAGTCAATGTTAGGGCTTTTTGAAGGGATTTGGACCAGAAATCAATGTTTGGAGCTAGTTTCCTTTCCAAACTCCTAAGTGTGGCACGTAGGATCTAAAGTGGTGATTGAAAATCAAATTTCCAAAATTTTTCTAGAAATTTTGGCTTTTATTCATCCTTGTACATAACATTGTTGTAGCAAATGAGGAGATTTTAGGCTTTTTTCTACAATAGAACTAACGAATCTTAGCCACTGTGGTGAAGAAGACCAGATCAACTAGCCAAAATGTAGTTTTGGACAAAGTGGGGGAGGCTGTATGTGTTATTTTCAAGATTCTAAATCCTTTTTTAGGCAAAGTATCTTTATTAAGGATTTCTAGGTACCAATTTTCCACCATCTTTTTTGTCTTTGACAAATTTCTGTAAACGTTTTTCACTCCTAGGCATGCTCCAGATAAGGTTTTTCATTCTAATTATGTTAAATCCAAGATATAGGATTGTTGATCATGTTGGATTGGAATTTTGGATTTCTGGGCTTCTACTGGAGAAGACCTGAATTTTTTTCCACACCTGTACTAAGCATTTTACCCTATTTTTTTTAGTTTTGGTGTGAATTTTTTTAATTAATTATTTAAATGTTTTTTATGACTTCTTATGGTTATGCAATTATATGGCTATGTGCAAGTCATTATTGAAATCCATCGTAATCATCATTGAGTTAGTGAGAATTTTACATTGCACAAGGATGGATACACAAAATAGTTTAAGTTCCAATATGAACCTTGAAAACCACACCTTGATTGGATTTAGACTTGGCACTAGAAAATTCCTAATGTACCTAGTCCACAATTATAGTGTGATTATGTGGTCATACTTGGTTGTAGATGTTGTAGCCATAATCACAGAGACTCTCATGGCAAGGTCTTCTAACTACATCTTATAGTTTCTCATTGATGATACTAACAATTAGATAGAGATATTGTGGAATGAGGGCTTATATTCTATGAAAGTTCAATGTTTATACCAAATCTAGGAGATGCTTGAGTATTCGTAGTACAATGTCAACAACACCTTGATGCTGGGCCACTACATAAAGACTTTATTTTTAGTGTTGTTTTTTCTAATGATTTTCTACTTTGGTTTTGTAGGTATAGGGTACACCATGAAGGATTGGTGAGAAATAACTAAACCTTGTTTTTGGTCCATGCAGCTTTGGAGGAGTTTAGGAAAAGTGAGATCATAAGAGTGCTAGTGCTTGACCAACTTGGTGATTAGTTTAATAGTTACCTTATGTAGTATTTCTACGCATACCAAATGTAGGTAGCTACTAATCATAGACACATATGGTGGGCTCATCAAGATCTAGTAGCATGTATGTTAGTGTAGCCTAAGGTTCTAGTTTTGGCTAGGCTTGGTTAGAGAAAGTTGTTTAAGTGTGGTTAAATTTTTTTAGCATCTTTAATTTTTTTATAGTTTTATGATTTTATAAGGCTAATAGGTCAACTATGTTGTGCTATAGATTTTTCTTGTGAGTCTATAGTCACCATGACCATTTTAGATCATGTTGAGAAGAAAATTCAGCTTAAGTAGGGTGATATAGATGTTTCATAGGAATGGTTAATAGATAAAGCCTCTAAGGATGCCTAATAGAGGCTCATTGATGTAGGTTTTTTTTGACTTGTTCATGATACCTAGTTCATCAATGTCACTTTTTGAGATGTTGAATGTGATTGACTCTTTTGATCAAGATATAACCAAATTTATCACTTGCATTCATAGTTTTACTATGGTTTTGAGTCTTAATGAGTCTATGTTTAGCGATCTCTTTGGCATACCTTATAGTGGTGTCAAGGTTACCATTATAGCATGGATAGATGCAAGCCATATAGAGGAAATAGAGGATTTTCTTAACTCTCCTTATGGTGCTTCATTGTGTTTTAGCAAGCTTGAAGTTGAGGAAGCAAATGAGACTTATCCACTTTTCTGCTCTAGAGCCGTTCCTATGTTACTATCCTAAAAGAGAATCATAGGGATTCAACAAGCTTGGATAATAAAAAAGGTTTTAACTAATGGCACTAGGTTTTATTATGTTACCTTTTTGGTTACAAGGCTATGAAATGAAGTGTAACAACTCCATAATAATCTTGACTCCATAGACCACATGCATTTTACATTTTTCTGTGCATACCTTAGAAGGTTCATGGACTTCTTGGTGATTAGGAAAAATGAAAAGTGGGTATCATGCAATACTTTCCAACTTTTCAAGCCTTGGGCTAAACAAATCACATAGGTGATGCATTTCCAAGACCCACTCATGGAGGATGTGGGTGCATTGTTATCTGTTATCACTAAGAATGTTAGTGGTTTACGTGATTATTCTCTTGATAGCATAGGGATGGATCCTTGTGCTATGTGTGGTGATGCAAAAAGGTCCAAAAGGGTATGTGTAGAAGTAGATGGAACTGCTAGAGTAAAGATGAAGAGGCCACATGTTGAAGAAAACATTTAGGTTCTTGATCAGCAAGCACTTAAGAAGATGGCTATCAAGCTCAACAAGGCAAATCAAGATGTTGAGCTTTTTGTAGATATTTTTTGTATTTTTATTTTTAAGCTTTTGTATACATTTTTATATTTTTTAGTTATTTTTTTTATTGTTAAAATATTTATTGAATTGTTCTATTTATTTTATTGGTCTTGATTTGTTGTAGGAAGGAAAAAGAAGTTGGCTACCAAGGCTACCATGAAGGAGGAGCAATGATGCAAGGAAGTTAAGGATAGGACAATCATGGAGGCTCTAGATGTTGTGGACTCCATCTTAGGTGATTTTCCTTCAGGAGGCAATCCTTTGATGGACTTATCTCATGATCTTTCTAGTGTGTCTAGTGTGTTTTGGGATTTTTTTTAATGTTTTCATTGAATATATATATATATATATATAAATATATATAAATATAATCTTTTTATGCTATAAATAATGTTGAATATTTATCGTTATTATGGGATTTGAACCTTTTCCTAAAGCATCTACTTCCATATTCTATCTTAAATTTTGGACAAAGGCCCTAGACAAGATGGAGTTTATGAAGTGAATGATGGATTACATGGTCAATAGGTTACAATAGATAACTCCTAAAGTTAGTAAGAAAAATGTGTTTATGTGTTCTTATATTTTTGGGCTAGATGGGTTTAATAGTTTTTAGGTGTTTTTAATGTTTTCATGGTTTTAATATTTTTGATTTGTGGAAGTTTTTAAAGTAAAATGGAATCCCTTGCGAGACTTTGAATTTGATGAGTTTATTGAACTTCCTTATGATGTTGAGAATGTTCCACAGAGGTTGTACGAAGGGGCTGCAAAATGTGTTGCATCTTGTGTAAGAACATTTTGGAAGTCCCAATGTTCAAACAAGTTCTTGTGGGAATGAGTTGTAGCATTAGAGAAGTAGAATAAGGAGCTGACAAACAAGGTCAAGATCCTTGAAGATCACAAGAAATTAATAGAGGCTTGTGTAGCTAATAGTAATTTCTTGCATACAAAGGAGATCGAGTGGTCACAGTATTAAAACACCATTCAACATAAGCTTGCTCTATCTAGGAGCAATGTAGAGAAGGACATGCAAATGCAGCTCTTAGTTCACAACTCCAAGGATTCGAAGGATTACTACAATTGGGTATTAGAGTGGGGTAAAACAAAAAAGGCTTACAAACATAATCTATACAGGGTAGAAAAAGAAAACTACGTGAGGTCATGACATGAGGAGGCCATGGTGCAATGTAAGCATGAGTTGTTTATGTAGAGGATAGGCATAGAGGATAGCTTCAACATGTTTTCGAAATCAGTGGTAGTTGTTGATTCGTCTACATCTCAAATCACTACTACATCTAGGGCTATTTTTGCTAGTAATTTTTTCTACACTCCACTTAAGTGGATAGATATAGAGAGGGGATAGATCTTGTCAAAAGTGAATTTAGGAGATATCAATTAGGTCAACATGAGTGAAGAATAAATTCTTCACATTTTAGAAGCAGGTCTCCAAAGACTCACTCTTGAAGAAATTATTCCTGAATCCTCCCACATTGTGACAACATGTTTTAAGTTTTTATGTTATAGTTTTTTTTTATTTTTGTTGTTTTATTATTATGCTTTTTGATCATTATGGTTATGAATTTTTTTTATGTTTCATTATTTATAGGCCTCATGTGATAGTGGTGATAATGTTGGAGATGATGTTGATGATGATCCTCCTCCTCCTCATATGGCTTAGCCTTGGCTACTATTGAACATGTTATACTTTGTTGTTTTAGCTACCTCATTGTTATTTTTTTTTGTTTTTCATAACCTTAGAGACTATGTATTATTTTATTATTGTCATGTGTTGCACAGTGCAACTATGGCTACATGACATGGACATTATATTTTTTATATTTGGACATTATATTATTTGTGACACTGTGACCATGGCTACTATTTTTGTTAAATTTTTTGGTGTTTTTTATTATATATTTTTTGTATATTTTAAGTTTTCTATTTTATTTATTGTTTTTGCAATTTTTCATAAACATAAAGAATAAACTTATGTTGTAAATCAAGGTGAAAATGTAAAGTAAGACTACNAAACTTATGTTGTAAATCAAGGTGAAAATGTAAAGTAAGACTATGCGGTAAACTAGAAAACATGATGTAATAAAGTGAAAATTGTAAGAAAAAAATGTGAACATGTAAGTAAAAATGACAAGAAGGGTACTAGTTAAACAATTATACAATATGTACAAGGAATAGAAAATAGGAAATGTACTTAGCCACACACCTATTTTCTAATGTTCAAGAGAGTAGGGAAAGTATAAGGCCTTTGTTGTACAATTTTGTACTCCCCATTTTCTTCACTCACAATGTTAAATGGGAGCTCTTTCCATGATTCAGTTATGACCCCAATGTTGATGGTCTTAGCTTGGTTGTTGTTGTTGTGATTTTTGGCTTCATTTTTGGTTGTAGGAGTTTCTTTTTGATACACCACCTTAGATTCTTACTTTATGTTAACATTTTTTATGAACAAGGGGATTGAACCATCTTTGTGGATTATGATTTCATCTTCCTCATAAGAAAGGTTAATTTCTTGATGGATTGGGGAAGAGATTACTCATAATTTGGGTAACTAGGATTTTCCTATGATTAGGTTGAAACCTAATTTTTCTTTTGCCTCTAACAAATTGATGGATATGGGGAATTATTTCCTAGCCAAAAAGTCTAGCAAAATGGATCCTATCATAGCTACTTGTGATCCATTAATGGAGTTAAGTTGCACAATATAAAATACATAGGCTACATGTTGACAATGGAGCAGAAACCAATGTTATGTCTTTTACCATTGTTGAGCATCTAGACTTGGTAGAATAGATGCAAAGAACTTTGACTTATGTTCTCAAATCCTTTAATAGATTGCAAGTAAGGCCTCTATCTCTTTAGAATTTGTAGTAGGGAAAAAATGTTCCATGTCTACCAATTTCTTGGTGGTGGAAGAGACACTAGGATTCAATCTAATCCTAAGAAAGTCCTAGTTAGATCAATTGCAAGAAATCCTCTTTCATTCACCAAGAAGATGACTTGCCTTATGAGGGAGGTGAAATAATTATACATGACAATAGTGTGGTCCTTTTATTAGCCAATAATGTTGACATGGAACAAGGGTCTAAAGTAAAGTTTTAAGAAGAAATTCCTACTATCAAGAGCAAGGTCAATAGACCCTATGAAGTAAACTAAGCCAAGACTAAAAGCAACTAAGCAATGGATGAGACATGGGAAGAGCTCCCATTCAATGTTGTTAGCAAGGGAAATGGGGAGTACAAGATTATGCAATGAAGACTATATACTTTTCCTAATCTTTCAAAGATTAGAAAATGGTTGCATGACTAAATACATCTTCTACTTGCTTAACCCTGTGTTAATAGCACATAGTATTTTCTTTTCATTTTTATTTTGTAGGTTAGTTCCAACCTTTTGTTTACATGTGTTATTTTGTTTCATTGTGCTTCATCTCATTTTAGCCTTATTGTAACTACTTATCCTTTCTTTTACATGTTTACATGAGATTTATAATTTATGCTCATTCATCTTTTTTATTTTATGCTTTTCTTTAAAAAGCCATAAAAAATGATTAAAACATAAAACATAAAAATCTATAGAGAAATTTTAAATCAAAAAGTCCATAAAACATTAGCCATGGCTTGCCAAGGCCTTAAA